>JAGDQP010000181.1:0-89879 GCA_022664845.1 Lepisma saccharinum
GAAACTTGAAGCAGAAAAGCTACTATGCGATAGTTCAGAGAAAGTTCCCAAAATGTTCGTAAAAGTTAACAATACTGAAGATACAAAAGATGCCTTGTTGCTTTTGCTGGCGTCTCAGCGCAAAAAGAGAGTGAAAGAACTTGGATGTTAAAAGTTCCGATTAAAAATAAAAATGTTTCTCTAGTTCGCTGTTTCACTAGCAAAAAGTCTAACTTCGTGTTTGGAAATTTCGAAAGAAATTTACAAGTCCGAAAAGATGTGAATCTTACCCTCCTGACACAGATCCCCGGATCACCCCGTTGATCCACAGAGATTTGTCTCACTCAATATCTGTTGCGGGTAGAATGATCAATCTGCAATTGCGGTAATTTAAATCCTTCTCTTTTCGCTGTTGTGACGTTAGCAACACATAGAACATTCGATCACATTGAACATTCGATCACATTGAACATTCGATCACATTGAGTATGAGCGTGATTAGTATTACGACAGTCATAAGCACATGATTTAAGTTTAATTTAGTTCTTTTGCCTTCAAAATTACATGTCATGCTGGTTTATTGCGTTTCTAAGAGAGTTATCTGAAAGGAGACCATGACCTCTTAACCTGGCAGAGAGATTACTGCTTGAATGTTACTTTGAGATGCCTGTAAGAGTGATTTTTAGTTTAATACATTAAAATCTTTTAAAGTATTATAGTTTCTATTGCTGTACATTTCTTATTGAGTTTTAAAACTAATTTCAAGAATAAAATATTTTGTTATTTTTACCTTTTTCAAAAAGAAGTAAAATATTAGAATGAGACTGTCGTCTGATGAATATGAATACCTAATGATTTCTAAGACCCACATTTAGAATAAAAGAAATATAAGAATTAAAGTGAGGAGGGTGTCACGTAGGGGGACCCGAGGGGCTGGTGCCGACGCAACAATGGTCAAAAACATATTTCTATCTGTTTGAATGTACAAAGATATAATTAATGGTAGAAACGAAAGGTTGGGGCTAGTATAGCAAGTGACTGCAGCCCTAGGCTGTAAAAATGACATCTACTAAAGTATACGAAGGTGTTGATTATCAGTGTTTCTTAAACGCAGATGATACCAATGATACTGAACAGCTTAGAAATGACTAAAAGACGACTGTTAAATGACGCTTTACGCTGGAGAACCATTGGAAGACTTGAAGCTGCAAAGTCACAGACCAAAGTAGTCAGATAACTCAGAGTGAATTCCTCAGTGGTTAATTGTCCTTGGAGACTGTTTATTGACACTGAATACACGTCCAGAAGACCGGTCAAGGACATCCAAGAGTTATATCTGGAAGCGAAGATCGTTATTTGTTGATAAAAGCTAGGCGCCACAACTGAAGTAGCATCCGTCAACTGGCACCAGACCACGTTGCTACAACAGGAAGGCAGATATCTCAGAAAACTGTGGATAGAAGGAAGACATGGGGAAATATGACTATGCAAGGTGACCGGTAGTTTGTGTGCCTTTGAAATCTGATCAGAGAAGGAATCGTCTACAAGTCATTGGGCCGATGCAAATTGAACGTTCGTATTATTCAGTGACGATTCGTGATTATAGTCTGATTCTCGACGGTGCATCATCTGAGCAGAACAGGCAAAAAGGATATAATCCTTCCAACATCATCGAACATGATCAATACGGAAGTGGCGGGGTGATGTTGTGGGTCAGCATTAGCAGCACCGAAGAACGCTTCTACGCGAAACCACCAGAGTGAATAAAACAAGGCAATACTGCTAACAGATATCGCGATCAGATCTTGACAGTACATCTGAGAGAGTTTCGGCAGCACGGGGGAGAAAATTTCTTCCTGATTGATGACAATGCCCACCCTCATAGAGTTGTATTGTTGGGAGACTTTTTTTAAACTGGAATTATTGCCCTTTTAGACTGCCCAGTGCGTTAACCGGCCTTAAATCGAACTGAACATGTTTGGGACAACCAAGTAAGGCGAGTTGTTTCGCGATCACGGTCACCCATCTCATTTGATGCTCTCACAATAGCTCCGCATGAATAATGGGATCTACTGCCACGAGATCTTCTCGCTGTACCTGTCCGTACTATGCAGCATTGTTGTCAGACTTGTATTGCTGCTAAGAGTGACCATGTACCCTATTAAGCTCATTTTGGGGGGTTCTCACTTTAGTTTGTTTTCTGATCTTATTATTATAATTCTGGCTTGTATCCGTTTGAGATATTGCAACCATGAAATTGAACTGTATTGTGTATTATTCAAGTATAAATGCTGTTCCTTTGCAGTTTTGATTTCGTTGTATACTGTACTCATGCATACCTTCCTGTAACACCAAGTGTTTCAAGAAATATATTACTTCTGTGGAGATTGCTTCGTTTGGCTTTAATTTTGAACACTAGTGTACATAATACAGTTATTACCATAAATTTAAGTTACTAGCTACCGTAAAGTAGCTCATTTTTCAGCTTACAAACTAACAAATATTTAAGTATGAAGTCCAGATAAAGCTACTGAAAGCATCAAAACGATATTTGGATGAGAGCCATGCACCGATCTACTTAGAATTTAATCCCTGTTTAGGAAGTAATGTTCACTGATCTATGCCAACGTTCCAAACTGTCTTGTACACTTCATTATGTTGCCTTTAGACGCTGCTTAAATACAAGTATCAGCTAAGTTCGCAGCAATATCGTAAAGGGATATCTTACACTAATGTCCCATGCGGATATGCCACAAACTTCATGTAGGAGTGATTAACATAATACCGGTACGTAAAAGAAAAAAGGTCCGACTCGTGCACGCCTCTACCATGTGAGTGTAAAATGTTTTCTATACAGTAGAAATATATGCAGTAGCAAATAAATAGTATATAATGAAACAGGTAAGATGTATCAAAAATCTAATTATTTTAAAAAGCTGTTCTCAGAATATTCAGAATTTGTCCAAAATTCATCAAATTAATTTTGGAAATAAACATTTTATGTCCACGAAATACTTACGTAACGTAAAAAATAAAATTGAATTTTCTTACCATTATGATGTGAATTTACAGGCTTACTGAGAGCTGCAGGAAAACAACTTTTTAACTTGGATGTTCGATTTGAATTAATACATTCTAGTGATGAGAGGATGACGGATGTCTTATTACTTCATCATCGACAATTTCGGTAAGTTTTGGTAATAAACAAATTATTCGAATTTCGTACAGAAATAGTCATTTTATTTGGAGTTAATTCTATGTTGTTAATCAACACAGTTTATGGAAACACCCTTCATAGCTTTAAGTACATGAATCAGAATGTTATTTACTATTAGAAAATATATGCTGATCGAATAAAAGCAGAATATTAATAAAATGGTTGAGAAATAAAGGATATTTGCGGTTTACTACAGCAAATTAAGTTGGTGATTGTTGATGATATTTATCAATATACAGACACACAATTTAATTTTTGGTCACCTTTGTTTTATTACAACTACGAACAGGATATAAAGTGTCATTTTTTTCATAAATCTTAATTGTATATTTTTTTGTTTACGTGCCGAAGAGGGAAAAAAACTATCTACGAAACGAATCCCCTTAAATTTATGTAAAAATATGGATTACTTTATTTCAACTATAAAAGTTCTATAATACATTTGGAATCGTAAATCGAATACAAGTTATGAATAATAGCAACTGATCGCAGCAAAGAAGCTTACCTATACAAACCCGCCTCACCCGAAGCTAACGACTTGCTGTTAGCAAAAGCGTTGGTTTGGCACTCGAAGATATCTCAGCGCACGCAACAACACCATTCTTAAGTTTGCTACATCGTAAACAGCTTTCAATCTTAAGTGCAAAACTTACTTACATTGTTAACTGAATTACTCTCGGCTGCCGATATCAGTGTGTATGTATCTCGCCCTAAATAAACAAGAGCATAACGAAGAGAAAGCTCGATTTGGAAATAAAAATAAATATTCCTTTATTTCAAGGTCAGATTTCATACTTACTCGGATAGGAAGCGGTCCGTACACAGGGATTGAAGTACATCAAAATGAATTATGTATATTTTAGGGATCTAATGAAATACATAATATTTCATATCTCTGATATCATGTAAGAATATACATTCAACATTCTTGCTCCCTCTGCGTACAACTAACAAATTAATTTCAAATATAAAAATGGTACACAGAAGATGATTCAAAGAGTTGAATTGACTCAAATAAGGCAAATATCTGGATAATACTGTTTATTTATGAAAATTTATTATTTTGTCAAGTTTCATAAACAAAAGAATTCCTACCAGGTTATGCTTATTCTTTGTTTTCTAATTCAACAGATCAGTGGAAGTGTTGCATATTGTTTTCTGTACATAATTTAGTTCGGTTTGCAAACCTTGGTTAAATGTATAGAAATAAATCAGAAATAGTAATTATGGTGTTGGTATAGAAAATGGAAAGCATTATTTTTCGTAAATGCATTTTACGGATAACTTAATAGCAGTTAATATTACGAAACATTTCTTCTCTCATGCAGATGATGAACAACTACGTATGAGAACTGTAGTATGCCTTGTAAAAGTTATAAAGTTTATTTTAATTTTGAACAAGCTGTAGCTACTTATGAAACGTCTCACCTATTAGAAGAAAGTACAAAAACAAATCTTTAAAAGCTCTTTTTTTGTTTATTTCGTTTGTTTTAGTCCAATTTAATTTTTTGTATAACATGGTGAATGAGTAATAGTACAAAAAAGTATGGTACACAGAAATAGATAATTTGAATGAGAAACAAGTGTAAAGTTTGTAACTCAAAGAAAATGTAGCTGTTAATATTCTTTATGCAATATTGAGGCTTTACTCGAGGTCTGAGAAATGTATTCTTTGAAATTCTATTCCCAATTGCAAGTAAATGCATCACCATGTGTGTGAGATGTTCGAGCACAGTGATCAATTCTTTTATTACGCATTTACACATTTTGTATGAGGGATAGATTTTAATACATTTAGTTTTCTATGTGTATACCGTATATGCTCGACTCTAAGAGAAAAAAAAACACAATAAACAACACACTTAAACATTAGAAACAGGTATCTATAAACCACGAGATAATGAAGTAATGCACTTTTTTTTGTCTTCATGTTTGGATTAATGTTTTGCATTAAAGTGTTCGTACCTGAACATTAAATTTAGTTCCACATTACAATCTGGTTTTAAATCCATATTCACTTGTACTGGTAGAAAACAATAGACAAATTATATACAAAGAGAAACAGTGTACATTTTAATGAAAAAAATAAATAAATGAAACAATCGAAATTACAAACCAATGTATAAAAAACATGGTACAAGGAAAGGCAACATAATGGAAATTATGAAAAGCTTGTAAAAAAGTTACATGGCAAGTCACTATACTAAGGAAACCATGATAAAGTAAAACCCAATGAAATCTGATAATGAGTTTGTTCTTATTCTTGTTTGCTAAATTGCAATCTATTGTATTTCCTTTACATTTGTGCTTCTTGGACGGTGATTTCATAATTGACGGTTCTGTAAGGGAAAAGACTGTCCTAGAAAGTCAATATTGGTTTGATAAGTATTTACTCATATTCCTGCAATCATATGTATCTCTGTTGTTCTTGGACAGATCCTGAATAGTACCTGAAACAGCAAATAGTGATAAATCGGAATTGATCTATAGGTAGACGTCAGACGTATGCATTTAAATACTAATGACACTACTATCGACTTTTCGAGTCATCCTTCCCTCTGACTGACCCATTTAATTTCAACTTACAAAACTTCGTATGTTATTACAGTTTTCGATATACAGTTGTTTATTCATGTATTAGGTTTTGTTAACTCACTATAGCATTTCCACTTTGTAACGTAATATTTTTAATTTAATTTGTATTGTATTTATTATGAATGAAACCGATCTCTTTAAAAACAGGGTTCACATGTGCTCATTGAATGTGCCTCCTGTGATTTCGAATGCTGATCCTGTTGCTGACCACTCAAATAATCAGCTCACTTTGGTGTCTGCAGAAAGAGTGACATCAGCAAAATTTCTGAGAAGTCCCAAAAACTCACGAAAGGACCTTTTCTCGCTCCCAGCACGAATGTTCTGTGAAATGCATCCTTATCATATTATTTTCGACAAGTAAGAGTATATTTCTATTATCTTAAGAGAGTAGAGATATTTTAAATGTACTACTTCAATGTTAATACTATTAAAATATTGTTACATTAATAGAACGTCAGATGAACATTCTAAGTTATAGAGAAATAAAAACGTTTTGAATACCTGTTTTGTTTCCATCAACTTTATTAACACAATCAAATTGATTTCAAAGTTTGTATCATTTTTAACATACATATAACCAAAAAGGGGTTTAAAGAAATTACAGCAATAACTTACAAATAATAATTTTCAACATTGCGTAACGTTAGTTTTCCAATTAGGGGTCTGATTTCATTTTTCATTCATGCAATAAGTGTTCTTAATAAATATTGTAAACAGGTTTATGAGCACGTAATTAATTTTTCTTTGTCTCTTCTTTTACTTCTTATTTTTTTATTTCTTTGAAGATAACTGCAGTCATTTACCGCAAGTATAGACAGTTATCTAGGAGTCTGCGCCAAAATTAAGCTGGAGGAATAGATACGTATCCAATCCAGTAAGAGAAATCGTGATATTTTGGAAGGACAAACCATAATTTAAATTCAAAATATACACTGTGTCTCGCATTCATCACACGTTGAGACATTTGGTATTTAAGAGTCAATGTTTCGAACCGGAATCATGACTTGAGATGTATTGGAATAACCCGTACCTGCATATCTTAGATACCAGTGTGACACTAACCTCAACTAACGAAACAGAATTTTTGCAGCATCTCCAGTTTCGAATATTGATGAAGAATAGTCCGAAATATCAATTTCAAACAACTAAACATATCAAGATACAATAGACTAGGGTTTTAATTTTCTTATTATGTTTCCAAGTTGCCATAAAACCATTGCTTCACAAAGGAGAACAGAGAGAGAGAGGAAGAAACGGAAAGAAATAAAGACAGCCAAAGAGAGAGGGAGAAAGACTACCAAAGAAGATGACAGACCCAGTGGCCGTGGCTCAATGGTAAGCTTTGGCTTAGCATTCGGTAGGTCTTGGGATCGTACCCAGCAGCTGATTATTCTGACTAAGGTTTTTGCAGGGTTTTTCCTCAGTCACACCAGGCAAATGCTACAATGGTACCTACAAAATAGGCCTTGGCCGTCTACCTTCCGCAACACTCTCCGCCGTCCTATCCCGACCTGAGCTTTAGATGCCTACAGGCCTCAAAATAAATTCAAATTAAAAAGAAAAGAAAAGAAGATAAGGGTGAGACCGAAGAAAGAGAGAGGAACAGAAGAAGAAAGAAGAACAAGGAATAAAAAAGAAAAGAGGGAGAGAAAAAGAATTAAAGAAACACAGAAACAAGAGACAAAGATAGAGGGAGAGAGATAGGGACAGGGACAAAGAAGGAAGGAAGGGAAGAAATGAAGAAAGGAACATAAAAGAAAACAAAAAACAAACAAAAAAACAAAATGAATGAATTAAAGGAAAGAAATGAAGAAAGGAAACAAACAAACTACGTAAAAAAGGAAGAAACGAAAGCAAGAAAGGATGGAAGGAAACAAAGAAACAAAAAAGAAAGAAAGAAAGAAAGACAGGAAAGCAAGGAAGGAAAAAGAGAAGAAACAAAGGGAGAAAGGAAGGAAGCTAGGTAGGAAAGCAGAGATGAAACAAAGAGAGAAAGAAAGAAACAAAGGAAGGAAGGAAGGAAAGAAATAAAGAAAGAAAGAAATAAAAGTAGGACGGAGGGAAGAGAAAATACAAAGAAAGAAAGGAAAGAAGGTAGGTATGAAGAAAGAGATGAAAAAAGAAACAAACAAACAAAGGAAGATGAAAGGAAACAAGAAACAAAGGAAGGAAGAAAAGAAAGAAATGTTTAAAGGAAGTTCAAAGTCGGAACACTAGATCAAGCGGAAAGTGGATGTGGGGAGGTAATGTTAATGAAAGCAGTAAACAATATGTTTAAAAATTGTGATTTAAGTTTTATCAGAAGGTTTTATTCAGTGCGGTTATATTTACTTTACTTACAAATGTACCAATAAGAACTACTTATACTGCTCTACGCAGAGAATTTTCTTCCAGATATTTCTAACAGTGTAGCAACATTTTCACTAAGGTAATTAAACAATCGTGAACACTGAAAAAATGGGATAATCGGAATAAGATTATGGGATAATACTGAATACAGGTTTTAAATAGAGGACATCTAGGCATCTCCATCGAAATCGAAATAAAACTATTCCTGAGACAAGTCTTTAAAATACGGTAAGAAAGGGAATTAAGAAAGAGAGAAAAGGAAAAAGAAAGGAAGAGAGATAGAAATATCTGAAGAAAATTTACTAAAAGCTTTTTATATAATCTATTTAGAGGAAAAATTATTTGCATTTTTTTAAATTTATATTTTCCAATGTTTTCTTTACCTTTTCTTAAACAGAAATCTTGTGATTCATCAAGTGGGTCCGTACCTGAGCAATTTCTGTCCCATCTTACAAAAGTCAGGCATGATCTTGTCATCAGTGTTTGATCTCGTATGGCCTGATATTCCAATTACCTATACCAACATTGTAAGATTCCAGAATCTCGTATTTCAGATAAAGGTAAAAGAAGGATTTGATCAATCAGTTGGACTAACTATAAAAGGTAAATTATGTTAAAACAGTTATTTCAATCTCTCAAAATAGTGTAAAAAATGTTTTATTTTGATTTAATTAATATAATGATCTTACTACTTGTTCTATGATTATCTATAATATTGATACTGTATTTCTTTAAAATATTGCTATTAACTGACATAATGCTGTTAAGAAACTGTTATCTTACGATTTGTACGTCCATCTGTTACGTTAGAATTTTCTCGTTCTCGTGTTTGAATTTCATTTCCGGTCTTTAAGCATCTCAAGGCTTAGGCCAGGATAGGGTGTGGGAGAGGATGCTAGTAGGTAGTCGGCCAGAGCCTAGTGTATGTATATCATCCCGGCACTTGCCTAGTGTGGCTTTGAGGAAAAACTTGAGTCAGAATTATCAGCCACTGCTATCGAACTCAGGACTTCCCGAGTGCAAAGCAAACGTTGTACCATCTGAGCTACTGCCACTCGGTCATTTGTGTGTATGTGTGTGTGTGTGTGTGTGTGTATGAAGTTTGTGTGCACGCACCTGAATTTCTTGAAAAAGTAAGCTCCCCTTTTTTCTACCTTATTTTACCATACATTTATCGATATATATATAGCTATTGAGCAGTCTTTACAATATATCCATCTACACACACACGTATATATATGTATATATATATAATATGGCCGGGAAACCGGGACTCTCGCCCAAAAAGGTCTGCCACTAACTGGGAGGAGACCCCTAAATTCCTCTTGCTAAGGCTTAAGGATGGTAGGCGCCTAATGTCCAATCCAATCCATACGTTCACGTCGTGGCGCCTGTTAGTAACCAAGCAGCTGCTTGGAAAACGAACATAGATGGGCTGCTCACCAACCCGCAATAGCAGGCAGCGTGGTGAGTCAAATGTCTTCACCCCTCCTTTCATATCACATGATGGTACAAGTAAGGAAACAGCCACGGAGGACCTCATTGGCCGGAGGACGGAGTGCAGTTGACAACGGCAGTGGTCAGTCTTACAGGAAGTAAGAGGGTCAAAATTCTCAGGTTTGGACTGTAGACTGCCAGGATACCGACACTGCAACTCGAACAGATTTATACGTGGCGACTCTGAATTGTCAGTCACTTGCAGGAGAGGACAAATTAGAAGAATTGGAGAACGAACTTGCGAAGATTAAGTGGGATATCATCGGACTATCAGAAGTGTGGAGGAAGAATGTAGAACAATTGGAACTACCGTCAAGGTACACGTTCTACTTCAAAGGAACAGAAAATGGAAAACCGACAGGCATTGGCTTTATAATTAATAAAGACCTGAAGACACGGATCACAGAAATTGAAGGAATTTCAGATAGAATCGCACGAGTAGTAATAATGAAAAACAAGAGATACAGTATGAAGTTATACAAGTATATGTTCCAACAACGTCACATCGAAAGGAGGAAATCGAAGACCTATACGAGGAGATATAGAAACTTTTGGATAGTAGCAAATAGCATTATAAAACTGTAATGGGAGACTTCAATGCGAAAGTAGGAACTAAGCAAAGCAGTGACACGAAAGTGGGAAACTTTGAGTTGGGCGAAAGAAACAAGAGAGGAGATAAGTTAGTGGACTTCTCAGAAGCCAACAGACTGTTCATTTCCAATACATTTTTCAAGAAGCCACCCGAGAAGAAGTGGACATGGAAAGGCCCAAATTGGACTAAAAACTAAATAGAGCGTAGGTTCTAACGAATAACAGAGAAATTCTGCAAGACGTGTCTGTTCTGAACAGTATCAAAATCTCGAGTGATCATAGGATGGTAGAGATGCAAGCTGAAACTAAATAATACATTTGAAAGAAAGCAGCTTATCAGAGGAAAAACGCCGCTTTCAGATCTGAAAAATCTAGGGAATCACAGACAGGCATTCGAAATAGAAATAAGCAACAAATTCAGCGCTTTGGAAGAGTTACAGAATGAAGAAGATATAGAATACTGACTGAGATAATAAGAGAAACAGCCAAGGAAATAGCAGGCATCGGAAAGAAAAAAGGAGCAAAATCTCAGAAGAAATTAAACCCTTGGTGAAGAAAAGAAGGGAAATGAAAGAAGAGGAAAATTACATAAAGAAGATTGAGTACAGAGAACTAAATAAAACCGTATAAGGAAGAAACTAAGAGAGGATGTACGAAGATGCAACGAGCATTTTGTTAGAAATACAATCGAGGAAAACAATAGCCTGAAGAAAACCAAACAGCAGCTCATGATAGAATAAAAGCAAATAATTGCAGTTAAGAGACGAAACGAGCAGTTAATACGAAATAGGGAGGAAATTAAAAAAATATTTGAAAATTTCTACAGAGAATTGTACTACTCCAAAGAAGAGCTAGGAAATGAAGATTCAGAAGAAAATGATGTAGAATTCCCGGACGTAATGAAAGAAGAATTGGATAAAGTACTTCAAGGGATGAAGAACGGAAAATCGCCAGGAGAAGATGGACTCACAGCAGAGATGTTTAAATGGGAAGGTGAAAAGATGCAAGAGGAACTTGCTAAATTATTCTCGATTTGCCTAAGGAAGAGAGAAATTCCGCCAAGTTTGAATAATGATGTTATCATTTTGTTGTACAAGAAAGGAGATAAAGAACACGTGGAAAACTACAGACTAATTAGTTTACTGTACAAAATGTACACCAAAGTTATTTTGAATCGTATTGAACGAGACTTGGATTTTAACCAGGTAAGAGAAGAAGCCGGATTTCATCGTGCATTTAGCACAATGGACCACATACAAACATTGAATGAGGTTATGGAAAGGACTAACGACTATGAACTTTCACTGTGTCTGCTATTCATAGATTTTGGAAAAGCTTTCGATTCGATCTTCTTTGCAGCAGGACTTAGATCACTTGAACATCAAGGCATCGAAAGCGCATACATCAAGTTAGTACGAAACATTTACTCTACAACCATATCTGTCATTAGATAACATCAAGAAAGCGAAAATACTAAATTTGGAAAAAGGTTGAGGCAAGGAGATTCAATTTCTCCAAAACTGCTTTCTACGGTCCTGAAGAGAGTTTTCCAAATCTTAAACTGAGATGGAGTTGGAATAAGAATTAATGGCAAATATCTTCATCACCTACGATTCGCTGATGATATAGTCCTGTTTGCTTCAAGTACAGAAGAACTACAAACCAGAATGGAAGAACTGAGTAATGAGAGTTCAAAAATAGAAAATGAATTTAAGCAAAATAAAATTAATGTACAATCAACATGCTGCAAAGCAAATAAAAATTAACGGAAAGACAATAGGCTTAGTTGATGAGTATGTTTACCTAGGCCAGCTTAAAACATCGAATGATAAGTTGACTGATGATATAAATAGAAGATGTAAAATGGTGTGGAGTTCGTTTCGAAGACTATTTTATTTTCAAAAGCAAACTAACAATATGTCTCAAGAGTAATGGTTCAATGTGTCTTTTCTGTGATGAATATATCCTTTCCTGTATGGCTCTGAAACTTGGACACTGAATACGGAAACGGCTCAAAGATTAAGAGTCACACAAAGAGCAATGGAGAAATTCATGCTAGGAATAACCAGGAAGGACAGGAAGACGAATGGATTCCCGAACAAACAAAGGTGGAGGATGTAATCAAGATTACGAAGAAGATGAACTGGAGATGGTCGGTCATATAGCTAGACGAACAGATGGAAGATGGACGACAAATGTACTACATTGGATTCCCAGAGAGAAAAAAAACGATCCAGATGTCAAAATGTAAGCGTTTTTTCAGTAGTTACATGGATGAGGGTAGCAGCAAACTGAGATAGGTGGAAAGAAAAGGGGGAGGCTTCCAGCAGTGGATAGAAAATGGATTAATATAATGATGATGATGATGTATAGGTGAAATCTTAATAAAAAGGAAAGGATCCGTACTTACGTAGTATTTTGACGAAATTCACGTACACAATCACACACACACACACAACACTATATAAGGACGTTGTACTAATGCTGTGGGCTCATGGTGAGGCACGCCTCAAAACGTTTCTAGAACAGTTCCGTGTTGTCTTGTTCACTTGGTCCATCTCAAACACAAAAGTCACATTTTGATGTAGAGATCGCCTTGGTAAACAACACCCTTACCACTTCAGTTCATATAAAACCAACTAACCACATGCAATACTTGCATTTTCAAGTTTCCATCCTTACCACACACACAAAAAAAAAACTATATTTTTCTCCTTTGCCCTCAGAGAACAACGCCTCAATTCCACCAGCTCCGCAACCGAAACCTACAACCAACGCCTCCAAGAGGCTCTAGTCTCACCGAGGCTACCCACTTAACCTCGTAACCAAACAAATTCAACCTGCAGTTATACACACACCATCTGCTCCTACTTCCATCACCAACCCAAATCATCCGTCCTTAATCACACAATTTCGTTCTAAACTTACCAAGATCAAACAAATTCTGCATTCTCACTTCCACGTACTCCAATCTGATCCCGATATCAGATCTGTCTTTGCCACGAAGCCGAGGTTAGTTTTCCAGCATCCTCCCAATCTTAGAAACATCTTGATGTACACACTAACCCTTCGTCTCATTTGCCTTCAGTTCCCGCCCACAAATGTAACAGCGCTAGATGTAAAACCTGTCCCATCCTTATTACGTCTCCATCTATCTCTATCAACACAGCCAATGGCAACTTCACTCTACATTCCAAAGAAACCAGTCAAACCTCAAACGTCATATATATTCTAACCTGCGCACTCTGCCCGGCATTTTATGTGGTTGAAACAGGTGGTCCTTTGAATCTCCGTGTCAATAATCACCGCCACTTTTCCGTCACAAACAGATCCGATTCGCCAGTGTCTACACACACAATTGCACAACACTGACTTCGATGACAATTTCTGTATAGCTATAATCTACACCCTATCTCCCACCAAAAACAAATCCACACGTCGTCTCTGGGGAGCAGATTTCATTCAGGGGTTGAATGCTAAACTGAAACCTGTTTTTACCCGCAGTAACTTTCTTCTTTCCTCATCTACACCCAAAGTTGCCCTTCACCCCTGCCCATTCCCTTTTTCTCTCTTTTTACTGACTCTCACTTTTTGTGATTGACTCAGCAACCACTCCCTTTTCATTGTGTTTCCTACTATACCATATCCCACTTTTTTCGGGAAATGTTTTCTATACTAAATCCCACAGTTCTCGGGGTATATTTTCTATACTGTATCCCACTTTGTCCGACTGCGATTTCTGTACTGTATTGAACTTTCCTAACTACGTTTCCCTTACTGAGTCCCAGTTTTTATTTTTCATTTATTATTCATTTCTTATTGTACCCACCTCAATTTTCAACACAAAAGACCATTTCCGAAACCCATTTCCCATCAGTACTTGCGCACGTATAGAGCGTCGTCAATTGTTTTTGATGTGCTCGTCCGCCGTGTTGTTTTTCTATTCCTTTAAATTTTAAACGTGTGTTAAAAGAGAACTTCTTTCTTGCCTACAAGTGATCACGGGTGAAGCCGAAAATTAAACTGACTTTATATAGTATTGTGTGTGTGATTATATACGTGAATTTTATCAAAATATTACGTAAATACGGATCTTCTCCTTTCTATTAAGATTTCACCTATTATATTGTCTATCCGGCCTTCTCCTGTATGCATTTATATATATAAGATGGTAGAAAAGGTAGAAAAATAGGATACTTACATGGCAGAATATTGAGACAGACGTACAAGAACTTAACAAACACAATAGAAGGCGGTAACGTTTCGGAAAAGCGTTTTCAATGCTAGGAGAGAAAGTGGTCAGAGCGGACAGGAGCGGAACTTGTATTAAGGATACGAGATACAGTCTGTACTTTGTGAATTTGTACTTTGTAAACACGTGAACTTCGCTCTCTTCCTCTATACTTGAGTACGTGTGATACACGAAATATAGTCACTTTTTTATGTGTATATGTGAATATGCGAAACTAAGCTATAATATTATCCTTTTCCCTCCTTTATTTATTTGTCTTAAATTTACCTTAAATTGCCCTCCCGGCTATCCTTTGTACTAGTTATATATATATATATATATATATATATATATATATAATAAATCACAGCTATATTCGATCCACTACTGGAGAAGCCTCTTCCCAGAGGGAGGAGATTCTTCTACTCCTCTGACGTTGACCAGACAGGTTGGCAGAGGAGAGCCCAAGCTCTCACTGTGATCGCCACTATCTTTTATTCATAGCAACTCCCCAATTGCATCACGATGCTGGTTGGACACCGTTCCAGACGCCTGGAAAAAAAATCCTTGGCAGCGCCGTCAATCGAACCCGGGACCCCTCAATCCGTAGTAAGCAGCCCTAACAGCTAGACCAATGGAGCGGTTATATATATATATATAAGGTAAACTTACGTTAAAATGGAAGAAATTTGTTCCATAGGAGAACACATATACACATAATAATTTACAGAAATTTCTTCAATATTTCGAACTGGAAATTGTTCGTAATCAAAACGAGAGAAATAGACCGAAGCGCAAGTGCAGATTGAATAACAGACTAAGGCGACTGTGGGGCTACGCAGCGGACGACGCATCAAGCTTGGAATAATTAACTACTGTATTGCGTGTAAGTTTCAGGAGCTTGGAACAATTGATTCTCTATTGCGTGTAAGTGTCATGAGGGAATCGTGGAAGGATATGTATTGAAAATGCTGTGCAAACGGAAGGTTCAGAATTATTGAAGGTTAAGGCAAGATTTAATTTTTGCGTTCAAGTCATGAATAGATCCTCCTTCTCACAGGCGAGTGTTGAGATTCAGGACAAAATGTGTATTATAGCAAGAAGGAAAGAGAGATCAAAATTGGTGTTGTGTTACTGGGTGTGTAAGAAGACATTAGGCATCCGGTTTGTTGATAGAGCAAATGGCGATGGTTGTTGACACGAATGTTAAGAGGCCCACCAGTTTCTCTTACATAAAAGGTATCAGAATTTGCAGGTGAGGATGTACTATGTATATTACATTAGAGGTGTGGCATGCTCCCTTGGAATTTAGGATGTACCGGCCACTAGCAGTATTGATAGTGACTGTGGGAGAAGTGATGAAAATGGAGCAGGTCCTACATCTTGGTCTCTTGCATTTGTGAGCGCCGGTTTGGGGTGGTGAGGAGGAAGGATTGAGACGAACCAAGATGTTTCTAAGATTGGGAGGATGCTGAAAACTACTGTAGGTTTGGTGAGAAATACTGGTCTTGTGTCTGGGTCGGATTGGAGAATGTGGAAATGAGATTTTAGGATTTGTTTGATCTTGATTATTTAAGGATGGAACTGGGTGGTTGAGAGGGTGTCCTAAGCTTACTTACCCTCTTAATTGATAGAAGGGCTGCCAGAAACAAGTTATAATTTTATTACATACCTCTAATTTTAATCTTACTCTCCTATTGTTTGAAAATTCTGAATAAGCAATTCACGAAAGTTTAAAATATATTCGTTCCAACAATTTTTTATTACTTGAAAATCAAATTCTAAAATAGTAAGATTTTTTTCTTAATCTTTGTAAAGTTTATAAACTCTATCTGACAAATATCATTCGTATGTTTTGTGTTCGAAAATAATTCAATCTAACGTAGTTAGAAATAAAGATAACTGCTCAAATTGAAAAGATTTCTAAGGCTGTGAAAAATTTTACAATGCAAATGGAATTCTAATAATAAAATAGATTATATCTAAAGAGCGATTGACGAAATTTGATGATTTAGCGATAGTAATTGAAATTAGGTGGCCATAACTATTTTCTTGTAACTAGTATGAAATACATTTGTACACACAAAGTAATCTGAGTTTCTAGTACTACTTGAATGTAAAATATTTTTTAATTCGATTAATTGTCTTCAGTTTCCCAAAATATCTTGATCACAATTGCTTCTTTTCTTGTAAAAACTTCTTTTGTTGCTTTGTAGAGAAAAATAAAACAATTGTAACCACAAAAAGATTTGATCTAAACGAGTAAACTCAGGCTGGTTCTTAGTGTTACGAAAATTAACACTTTTTGTTTGAGTGAATTTTGGACGATTCGATTTTGATCGTACCATTCAATGGCTCGGTTTGAATAGCTCCTAAAACCGCTCAGAGCGCACATGTAATTTTTAAAAGTCTACTGTTATGAACAGAACTAAATATCATTAATGCTATGAATAGTTAAGCCGCAAAAGAATAAATAGTAAGTAAGATGAAAACCGCAACTATTTCCTGTAGTCGTACAGAATTATAGACTTTCTTATTCTATTTTCTCTCCTCGAGTAAATTCACGAACGTTTACACTTCATCGATTACGGCTAAAAGAGTATTGTTACATATGGTTAGGCACAGTAATTTATCCACGCCCTTGCAGCAACACCTAAATTCAAAACCACACCCGACTTAATCTCAAATTTATTTGCAAAATGAGAAACGAGGAGCCTGTTTCCAGTAATTCAGAGTCATACTTTTAGAATTACACCTACCTGATTTGAAAGTTCAGGATAAACCACTTACAAGAATATCAAAATCAGAAGCAGTTCCCTTAAAAGGTGGATTATTATGATGTAAATATGTACATATAAAACAGTAATGGAGATCGCCTTCCGAGTATTGTTATATATTGATTTGCCTCGCACATTTAGTTTGGAAAGAATACGAAATTCAACTTTTTTAAGCAAGGTCCGATTGTCAATTGAAGCAAAACTAGCAAAGATAGTGCCATATATTTTTGGTTATTTCCTCTGTACACACTAAGCTATTTTTCTACATAATTACCATGTTTGTTTAAACACGTCTCATAGCGTTCGGCATTTTTTTGTATGCCTACGTCGTAGAAATTACCCGCCTGTGATCGAAGCCAATCTTCAACCGTTGTTTTCACTTCTTCATCGCTGTCAAACCGCTGCTAACCGGCAATAAACTCCTTCAGGAAATTCCAGTGACAACGTGAAAATCGTGAAACTCCGATTTTCATGGAGTTTTGCGTCATCTGAACGCACCAACTCGAAGGTCGGCCCGATCGCGGTTCATCATGAACATTGTCCCGACCGTCCTTGAACCCATTTACGTACCTTGCTGTCACTTATTGCATTCGGGCCGTACACCTCACATAACTGGCTACGAATTTCCACTGCTGACACGTTCCTTGCTGATAAAAAATCTAATAAAAAATTAAATCACAGGCGAGTGATTTCTACGACGTGGGCATACAAAAACTTGTCGAACGGTATGAGACGTGTCTAAACAAACATAATAACTATGTAGAAACATAGCTTAATGTGTACACAGGAAATAAGCAAAAATGCATGGCACTATCTTTACTAGTTGTGTCTCTATTGACAATCGGATAGTCCTCATAATTTAAAATCAACTCTGTTTTTACTCTATTTAGTCTTTCTCTTTTTTTTTCTTTTTTCATTTGTTTGAACGAAATTTTGTTAAGTTGTTAACAACAAGGTTTTAAATAATAGCTGAAAAATATTTTTTTCAGGTGCCCCCGTCCCTTATTTTCTAGATATTCCAGTTATTTGTTTTTATTTTTTTTTCAGATATCGATTTCTTGAAATGCCAATAACTCCAAAGTAGGAAAGCTAGAGAGCCCGTGAACTTGCGTTGTAAACAAAATAGTAATCTAACTATCGTACGAAATCAAGTTCATTAGAAAATATTGTTTTCGAAAATATTGTCGTTTTCATAATGTAGTGGTAGATTTACTAAAAAAAAGTGACGTCATAACAGCACAAGTTGATGTTCTATGTGTGTTAAAAGTCTGGCAAATGTACTATTTCAAAGATAAAATAAGTAGTTTCAAATTTTACCTACATCGATTTACACGTGATAAATTTCAAACGAAGTTATTTTCCCTTTTGTAATGTTACTATCTTCAAACTTTAACACATACAAGACATCAACTTATACTCTTATAACCTCAACAAAACTTTAGAAACATATCGTCATACTGTGAAATTATCAAAAGCTTCAAATTTGCGAGGAAAAATAAAAGGTCAAACTAATGCATTTTTCACTTCAAAGTACTTTTCCTTCCTTATTTAAGATATTAACCTCACCAAAATGTAGTACATACAAAACACAACTTTATACTTTTACATCAGAAAAAAAACGCCGAAAAGAATTGCCACTACATAATGAAATTCTTTTAGCTTCAAAATGTTCAATGTTTCGAAAAAAATCGAAATATGACCTTGTACAATAGTCATATATGATCTGTCTTATGTAAAAAGAATGTTCACGGGGCTCTCTAGCCCCCTAACTTCCGGAAAGATTAGCGTTTGAAGAATTCAATGTTTACAAGAAATGTTGACAATTTGCATCGAAATATCCCGAAACACCTTGAAAATATTTTGCAGCTGCATTTATTCAAAGACCTTGTTCCTAATAACTCTACAAATTTCATTGAAATCAGAAAATCCGTGGTTCGAACATGGAATGACTCGTATAGCCTATAACTTAAATATTTTGGAAAGCATTAGGGTAAAAATAAAAAGGGAAAAAAATACTTATTCCAACATATATTAGAACACACCATCTCTGTACCAACTCAGAAATTAAACCTAAAAGGCTACAAATAAACTCAAAATAAATATCTTCAAATTCAAAAACTCCGCAGACTGACCATATTCTCTAATGATTACAGCTCCATTGTAGTTTTAGTAGTCTCAACTGTAAATACTTGCATTTTTCAAATATCATATTTTAAATTTCTTTGTCAATTTTTTCTTCATACTTAGGTGAAATTACCTTTGTACCTGAAATTGACTTCTTTGTGTTGATTGGATCGCCACTGATGAGAGGTTTAAAAGAGCTCACAGACAAATCTCTCCGGTTATCTGACATTCCTGTGTATGATGCTACAAGAGAACTCATCCTTCTTAAGCACCAGAGAAGCACTGAATTTGATCTTATGTAAGTGAAGCATGAAGCTTAGCTGTAGGTAGAGCAAAGAATGCATTACGCACTTGTATATCATGATTCATGAATACTACTTAATTGTACAAATTATGATCTCCGAGATAAAAATAGTAAGTGAGAAGAAACATTACCATTGATTTGTACAGTAGGGTTAGAAAAGATTGCAGGTCTTCTGTATTGTTTTTGAGATGATATAAAAATTAAAGTTACTAGCATAGTTAAGTTTGTTTATGGGAAAACAACATTTCCTCTACGGTAGTAACTTTTGCCCAAACTGTTCATAGCCCTCCTAGATAAAGAACTAATATGGTATGAGCTGGATCTCTGTGTAAATATTTCATTTCATGCATTTCTTCTCTGACCGACAAGATAGTATCATTTATTATAAGTTAATTTGTTATCCTTGTAAATAGATCGAAATAACATGAATTTGTAGGCCCAGCATCTGGAAATAAAATGCCTTAACTCAAATTCTATCAGTTAAAATAAATAAATAAATGACAAAATATCAATATAATGACAGTATTTGTCCATCAATTCTTCAGCCTACAAAAGTAATTTATATCATTTGCTGTAGATTTTAAAGTTGAACCAATATAATAAATTTACTAATTTTGTCATGACACTTATTTGGACACATTGTTGTCTGTTTTTCTGAAAGTATTTTTGAACCCAGTTTAGAGGTGAATCAAGAAGTCTACAATTTCAAGTTTTTACAATTAGATACCATCACTTTTAATGTATCAATTTTCCAATTTAAAATATAAAAATATTATAAATTTTTCTCTATCTTCTCTTAACTTTTCCACATACATTCAGGTTGTTTAAATTCGACATATAATGTACTACTCACTCTAATATTAAGCTTGTATTGAATAATAAAATAAAAATTATGTCAGATAAAGCAACATTTTTTTTTATTTCTAAATATTTTGAAAAATTTCTTAAGGACTGTAACTGCTTAGTCCTGGAAGCTTTAGAGCTGTTTACATCAGTTTGTCTCGCCTTTTTATTAACTAGTTTTGTTAGCGTACATTTAAATGCTTCTGGACATGGATCTATTTCTAAATTTCAACTGTAGTGGATTATTTCTAGCACGTTAGTTTAGATGTTCTAGTAGTATATTTTTCTAGTATCTGAGTTTACCAACCTTTTTGTGACGCTCTTGGTTCTGTTTGAAGGTCACAGGAAAAGAACGTACTTTGTCCATTTTATTGATTTTGCAGAAGAGTGTTTTCAAAGTTCAGAATTTGAATTGCGTATACCTGAACACCAAATAAAAATTTGCTTGTGGCAGACGGACACAATTGTAGCTCGTAAAAAGGTCCCTCAAAGAGCTAACAGATGGCATTATTATCGCAATTTTGCCAAAAATGGACAAAGCATGTTCGTTTCCCTGTCGTATTCATTTGTAAAACTAAACTATATTCAATGTTTGACAATAGTGTGAAAAAGTAATGATATTGAACCCCAATTATCGTGGTATTATGTGTTCATCATCCTTTGTTTCTTCTTTTGATGAAGGCAAAAGTTGGAGGAGACTACAATGGAGCTAAAGATAACGTCGGATGCTCTTGAAAAGGAAAAAGAGAAAACAGACGAACTACTGCACTCAATGATGCCTGTAGAAGTTGCAACTATGTTGAAGAAAGGAGAAAAAGTACAGCAGACTTTCCCAGAATGTACAAGTAAGAACTTTTTTTCTCATTCTTGTTCAGAACTTTTTAAAATTTCGAATTCATATTCATTTGTAATGTATACGCAAACCATAATAATTCTTCCGATACAACATTTTTCTCATGCTCACAGAGAGAAGAATATCTGCGTGGCATTTACAAACTCGGAGGTACGTAATGGCTGCATTTAAAACAATTAGCATCTTTTCTCAGCACTTAACTGTTAAAATAGCTCTTTACATTATAATTTTATCGAATAGCCAGATGATGTTTGGCACTACGAATGTTACCAACTTTGTGTTGTAAACAAGTGACGTCGAATAGAAATACTCTTTTCCAAATTTCAAACTCAATAGTTTTAATTTCCATGTAAGAATCTCAATAGTTTCGCCAATCTACTTTATTAACCAACAAAACTGTGTAGTTTATATATATATACATGACTTCACTGAGAAATATGTATGTTGCATTGTAAGTATCTCATCTAGATTCTAAAGGGTGAATTTCCCTATTAACTCCTTTGTCTTTATGAAGAAATTCAGTACATGTTTACTGGACATCTGTTGTCTGATTCAGAGCCGCCATGATTCATTCTTCAGGCGGGAACATTCTCGACTAAAAAACATGTCTATATGTTAATCTTTTGTGTTATTTCACACTCATAACAGAAATTTCGAAACAGTCGTAGAGCATTCCACGACAGCTGAAAGCTTCAAATGCATCTGTCGATAGACAGATATTTCAACGCATGCGCGATTCGACAATGTAAGTTGTGGTGAATTTGTATTCGAAAGGAAAAGCTGAGAAATATCCTTTGTATGACTTAAATATGAAGATTATGTCTTAACTGTAATTATCAAATTGCGCTCAAAAATAATTTAATAATTCGATAATCCTTCTAGAAGTTACTCAGTATGTGTTTCATAATTACACGTAATTTACCGTGTTTTGATTTATGAATCTAAAAAATGCATGAGTTCAAATATTAATATGCGAGAACGTCTACCAGCTATTTCGCAAACGACGTATGCAACACATTTCAAATTTAATCGAAACAAAACAATTATTTTATTCGAATAATCCTTGCCCTAAAGATCAAGGAAAAGCATTTTTGAAAAAGGTTTCTTCATTCTTGAAGCAAAGTAGATAAATTAAGTCAACATTGCACATTGAGAAACAAAATGTTTTGAAAACCCACTTTTCTCTAAGGTTCTTTTGGGATAGGAGAAGAGTTGTACTCAAAAAAAAGAACTTCGAGATTAAAGATAAATCTTGATATATTATTGTTATAAAACACGTATGTCATAAAAAAAACTACAGAAAACTGCAAGGAAAATGTTCCGATCATAACCAATGTTCTGGAATCGTCTTTATCAAAGTCAGAATCATGATTAAAACATACAGCAGCTCTTGTAGCAGGCCACTTGAGTGTTATCTTACATAAGTTTTCGTAATCATAAATACAGTCCTTAAACTTAACAAGATCCTTATGTTTCTTCTAATCAAGATCAATCTTTTAATCAACCTACTCGTTCTTCAGTGTGGGTTTTTGTGCTAGGTAGAACTGAAGAGCTTCTAGTCTTCGCTAAAGTCAGGGTAATATCCTGTAATCCTCTGTTAAACTCGTTAGCATTAACTTTTACTTTCTTCCATTTGTTGCAGTTCAACCCTTTGTAACTATATATCATATAAAATAAAATCTCCTCTTTGGTTCTCTCTTACAATAAAGATCTGCAAGTACGTTGCAAGATCTTGCTTCCTAAGTAATGGAAATATTTTTCAAAAAACTCTCTTCTTTTTTTCTATGCTATATTTAGATGCAATTTCGCAACATCTTTACTCTGATATATTTGTTGAAGCCATCTGGTGTTTCTATCTTGGAGATTAAATCCCTAAAGCTTGTAAAATATCTTCTCGACAAGTTCTCATAACGGGCCTGGAATTAGGGTTAGTACCGAATTTCCACTAGAAAGTGTTTTTGTACAAGAGGCTGCAAATGAAATAGAAAATAGATCCTGGAATTTGACCAAAATATGAGAAGTTATTTCGATTCGAGTCCAGTTTAACACTATATTTAGTAGTACAATATACCAGTACTTACAGTCGTTGTGATACTAAAGACTTTGAATTGAATTTCCATCACTTTATGTGCTTTAGCAGTGTCAGGCACATTGAAGACAAACGATTAATTATGTACAGTGCCAGTAGGAAAGGAAAATGTTAATTCTAGATTTGAATTTATTTTAAGGTCTTTAGGCATCTTAGGCTCAGACCGGGAAAGGGTCAGACCAGCATTTGCCACGTATGACTGAGGAAAAACCCTAAGAAAGCCTCAGTCAGGATGGTCGGCCGCTGGGATCGATCCCAGGACTTCCCGAATGCTAAGCCAACGCTCTAGCACTGAGCCACGGCCGCGCGGTTGTTAATCCTGAGTTTGTGCAACTATATTTAACGAAAGGTCTTTTATAATTAATCTTAATGATTTGCAAATTACAAGGTATATTTGTACCCAAAACTCTGATATTTAGAAAAATGCTAAATTGGGAGTAGAAATAAGAAAAACGGTTTCTATATTCCGTATCCATGTATCTTTCAATTTCTGTAAAGCATTCGCTAATGTAGCTGACTAAGCTATAAGAATACTCCATTTGCAGCCAGTAAGTTTTCTGATTGAAAGAAACTAGACAAAACGTTATTTTCACGAAATCAGCAATGGTGTAACAAAACCAAGTGACTATAGTAGGGTGACCATACGTCCCGTTTTGAACGGGCCAGTCCCGTTATTTTAGGCCTTTGACGGTGTCCCGTCGGTTTCCGAAAATATCCCGTTTTTTCGCCAATCAGTGAAAATTATATATATATTTTTTTTACCAACAAATATTTTACAATACAGTTTTATAGGAATACGCATCGTCTAGAAATTAAAAGAATGCAGTTATGTCGAATATTTACGTTAACTTTGATATTCGATTCGCGTAAAAAATCATCGTTTGAGTGATATTTAATAATATGCATAGGTTCATATGGGGGGATTCCTGGGGACCCCCACCCCTCTGTAATAAGATGTCGGGGCCACCCTATTTATGGCCCCCCTAGACTATATTGATCAAAAGGTGTAGGACCTATCGTTGGTGAATTAGGGATTAATTAAAACAATATATCTTAAGTTTGTAGGTAATGCGATAATCAATTGTAGCAAAATTGATGCGTCGTCCACTACGTATCATCTCTGTCGATCCACTGATTTGTCTTTATACATGTATTTATCTCTGTTTTCCTGCTTATAGGAAGACTTCATACACGGCGAAATATGGTTCTGTTATCTGTCTGTTACTTATGTGTTTACTACTGAGAAGTAGTATCCTTTCTTTAGAACGTTATAGTTCCTGTAGTAATTACATAAAATCACAGAAACAAACATTATATTTCGACCATATTATTCTTTGCCACGTATAAAGAAATGGACGACGAACATGTGCAATAGACAAAAGACTAGATCGATAGGGGTGCTACGTAGCGGACGAAGCATTAACCTTGGAACAATTGACTAACAGTTTCCGGGTGGAATCATGTTGAAAATGCTGCTTAAACAGTGGGAGGGTGGGGGGGTGGAGAGTTGAAGATTTAGACTCGGTTTCATTTTCGCGCTCAAACCGTGAATGAAGTCTTCCTCTCACAGTCAGCGTGTTGATGTGCTCGTAGGGGAGTCACAATGTGTATTATAGCTACATGAAAAGACAAATCAAAATTGGTGTTGTGTGACTGGGTGTGTAAGAAGTCTGGAATATCTGATTTGTAGATGGCGCAAAAGTGGTGATGTTTGCCAATACGAATGACCAAAGGTCCGCCTGTTTCACCAACACAAAATACATCACAAAATGTGCAGGTTACGATGTAACATATGGAAAGAAGTGCCCATGGAAGTTCCTTTCAATAAGAGGACTTGCTTTTCGTGCTTTTTTTTTTTTTAAGATCATATTGATGATGAAATTATTAATAGAATTGTCAAAAAAAAAGTTATTAAAATTGGAAAACGATATAATAATTGCCTTTTGGACGAAGAGTTACATAGACTAAACTAGCTTTCTTCTCTTGAAAAAGGGAGTGAGAGATAAACACTACAATCATTGATTTCTGTCTTAACGATGTGAAGGGAAACTGTTCAGATTACCAAACTCAAGGTAATAGTCTAAGTGAGCATATGCTTCAAGGAACCGATGAAAGAAAACGTGACATAAAGAATGTCTCGGATGAATCAGAAAAAAATTTATGGTACGATTTATATTTCGCGTGTCTTGTATTGTCGCTTCTGACAAATTACAGACAGAACTTCAGAAATTAAACGAAAAAGCGGTGTGAAGTAGTTGAAGTACTGGTTTTCGGATATTTTACCAGGGAATATAGTTAAACAGGAAAATTAAGAACTCCTAAAGGAGAACTTCGTGAAAAGTTGCGAAGTGATCTTGACGAAGGGAGTTTTTGTTTGGAAACTGTTTATTTCAGTGAATATTTCAAGTCATTCCACAAAGAAATGACTTCAGATCTTTCATCCACTCATGTAAGTACTTTTTATTTTATTTAATTTATGTGATGACGCTGGATTGGATTGAGCGCAGCTTTCTTTAGCAGCTGCCATAAAGGATTCATTTTGCTGCACTTAGAGAAATTTTCGAAATATTTGTTCTACTTAAATAGTCCCTTTAAAGTGTCTATATATTTATGTAGCTGGAAACCAGAATGAAGTATGATATGTAAATACACATTCCGAATTTAACAGCCTTCGATTGAGAGTTTGTTCTTCTCAAACAAATGATTTGGACCGTAGTAGAATAAGAGAATAAATAGTATCATTTATGGTCATTAATGGTGTTGTCAATGGTGAAAATTTGCTATGATCTATTTATTGTTCCGATTCTAATGGCGTCTTAATACTTTTGTGGAATGTCGGAATAATTAGTTGTACATCCACAAATATATTAATAAAGTTAAAAAGCATAAATATTTTACATACCCGGATTAAAATTTAGATATGACTTAGCATTTTTGATATCATTAAAATGTACATAAAGAGTACGCTCGATAGTGGTATGATTGTATTCTACGTTGCAGTTACACATCAAAACATAACTGGCATACTTTTAGAAAAGATTATTAACTGTTCAAGTATGTAAACCAATTGGTACTCAACAAAGAAACAAAAAACACATTGTAAGATATATTTTCGGTTTCTCAACAGCGATGTTTCTCGTTGTTTCAAATACGTTCATTCTATTTTGCACATTTATTTAAATAACACAAGTTATCATAATAAATGTAAAATATCCTAATTCTCTTTTACGTAATTAAATCTCCTTCTTATGATTAAAAACAATTTATCTACATTTTTCTTTATCATTGTCTTTATCAGTGGTTTGTGGTCGTTAAATAGCTTAGATTACATTTGTTCTTATTTTCTGAGTTCTGTATTATGTTTCTATAGTGCTCAAAATGTGACTGTTCTCTACTAACTTGTATTTACATCAATTGTATGTATCATGATATCTCATTACATGTGAGGACGTAAAGGACTGAATGTGGAAAATTCAGAAGACTAAAATTCTTGTAATAAGGAAACAATTTTCTTAAATTCTGGAAAGATTTAAGCGGAAACTCTTTGGGAAGTTAAATCTCCACTTTAGTGAATCAATTTTGTTCTAAACTTTCCCGTGAGTAATCTATTTAAAAATTATTTAAAGACAAAAATTTCAATAGAAAGAAAGTATAAAAATCTATTTGAGGAAACCCAATAAAAATGCGTTCTATATTTTTATGTTGAAATATGATGCCAAACTGGTAATATAATTATAATTATCATTTATTCTGTAATTTCATTTTCATACAATACTGACGTCTGCAGACACAAGTAATGAATTGATACAAGTAGGTAATTTTGATTAAGGATTCCGGATGTCATATCATTAATACAAATGCAAGTAAACGAGAAAACTGTAAATAGTCGTTCTTGTTGCGCTTGAATGTGAGTAGGTAGCAAAAAGATTAATTAAGATTATCTATTTGAAGATAGTGCGTAGATGAATTATATCAATTGGATATTGTGCGTTTATGTGAACAAATGTTAATAATTAATAATCGTTTAGTTATTATATCACGCACTTACAGATACTTAGCTATATAAATTTTCAGCTCCAAAATTCATTATGATAAAATGCATTTGATAACACTAAAAATGCATAACCGAACATTCAAATGAGGATATGCCTCAGGCTTGGAAATTTCGTTACTGTTTTTACCACATACGCACATTATATTGCACTACGTCTACTGTCTAATGTGGTCGCGTCTAACGATCGTAAATAGTTTGTTTACCTGTCCTATTTTACCCTGGTTCCTTCTGGGCACACGCTCTATATACTAACGTTATTTGGAACAATTCCAGTTTAGAGAAAGTGCAGATCAAGTAGTTGATCCTGCCATTAGAATGATGCTAGTGTTCTAGGACAACAGTCTGAAGAGAAAAAAATTCTTAAGCAGCTAATATGCTGTAATTGTCAACCTCGATAGCCGTGAGGTTAGCGCGCTGGGTCCCCGTTCATGAGGTTGCGGGTTCTAATCCCTCTTGAGGCATGGATGTTTGATGTTTAAACTCATTTCATTCATATAATCGTGACTGATCGTAGTCCACAGTCCCTAAAATGACTCGTATAAAATGAAAATAACCAAAGTTTACAGTCTTATTGGGAAAAATTTTAACCATATTTCATCACTGAATGACGACTTGATTTAAAAACGTTAAAAAAGATTCTAGTGACATCATCTGAAGTCATTACTTTGCCAGAACACGAAATATTGCCTGCTTTAATAACCAGGGTAGTTCTGGACAAATGAGTGGGAATTTTCACCTTTTGTGCCATTGTATCCCCAGCTCTGGTTAATGAAAGTTATTCCCGGGGAAAATCATATTTGAAGAGGATTTCTTGATGATTAAATATGCTACAACAGAACCTTTAGAACAGAGGCTTCCACGCACGCAGTACATATTCAGGCGCTTTTAAACCGTCAGGCAATAATGCTCAGATGATATACAATTTTGTTTTGTTTTTCGTAAGAACTTTGCCACTGAAACCGAATCGGTATTCTGAACTTATATCAGTCATGTTTTGTAATATACTAGCTGCTACTTGTTAAATGAGTTTACTTTTATCTACATCAAACTCTCAATCACTAGAAAAACAATCTGCTCCTCACTTTGTTAATATAACCCCATCCCTTAATTGTGCATTTTCAAAATACCGTTCTGTTAACAACCATAAATCCTCAATGAAGATTACAAAATATAACGTGAATGTTCATGAAAGTTATTGTGCATTAGGTTTATTCTCGGTTTTCGATATATAATTAAACAGAGGTTGCTTCAAGGATATTAGCTTTTAATTAATATAATGTCATGACAGCAGGGCTATTTTGAACCTTAATAAATTTAAATCTAACATTTTAAATTTCGTACTTCCTACATTAAATGCTTGTTTACAATCCTTGTAATATAATTTATATCTTTATTTCAGTTCTTTTCAGCGATATTGTGACTTTTACTGTCATTGCATCACAAAGCACACCAATACAAATTGTAGATATGTTGAATAGCCTCTACACTAAGTTCGATGCTGTAACGGAAGTTAGTGGAGTTTATAAGGTAAACAATATTTCCGTATTCACTTAAGATTTTGTTCTTTAAAAAAGTCAGGATTGTTTGCAGTGGAAGGAGACGGCAAACTTTTCATTTCGTTTTTATTAAAACATGCATGAAAATATTTTAATTCCTTATCTTATTTCAACGTTAGTAGTTCAAAAACTTCAACTTAGGGGTCTACATTTAGCTTAAATATGATTGGATGGGTGAGAAGAGAATAATTTATCCATCCGTTACCGTAATTATCAGGAGAAAGGAAAGCATATTGTCCGATTCTAAGTTAAATTAAAAATTCACAACTAGGCAATTATAATATTAATTAGGTCCCTATCAACATCTCTAAGTAAAATAGAAATTAGCAACTAAAACAACAATCTTCAACGAAAGATGGCAGCACTACTTACGTATATGTCTAATGTATTTTTTTTTGTTGTACGAAATTGAAATGTTGCTCCTACAAATTCAAGCCTAGAGAGTTCAAATTTTCACAAACAAAAAGCCTCTAACAAAACCTCGTGCTGTGCTTCCTTCCTTTTAAGTTAATTCTAGTCGTTTGGAATAGGAAAACAGAACTGTCAAGAAACTAGATATAGTAATTATAGATCTTGTGAAAACATAATCATTATTCACGACTTTGGTATGACACTTCACAATAAATTACCAAGAAAGTTAAAAGAGCTATTTGAAAGTAAATATTCAAAAAGGGAGTTAACATACTTCCATTAATATGTATATTTTTCTGTCAGATTTTCATTCAAAAACAACGTACGATAAGTACATTACTTTTTATTCCGTAAATAGTTACATTTTAAACTAAAGTACAAATACAAACAGGCTGGATAGGCAACATGATGGGTAAAATTATAATAGAGAGGAGTTAGTGCTTATGCAGCTACTACCGAAGAGAAATTATGTGCACCAATTGAAACTAACATAATTAAAAGTCACCATTTATTTCGAGGTATTTCCTCATCTTCAGTGTAAAAGGAAAGTACAAACGCAATTATATGTTTGAATATTTGCTAAGATATAGAATCAAAAATGTTGGACGTCCGTATTAAAGATAATAGACAATCATATAGCGCGCGCAAGTATTGTTAGGAAATCGGGCTATTAGAGGTTTGGGGTCGAAAAGTGATTCTGATATGCTCACCGGAATTAGAGAAAGTCTGGTGTTCAGGATAGGGAAAGGAATCCAAGAAAATGGGTATAAAGATATGATGTATTGAGATGAGATCAGAGAAGTAATAGGTTAAAGGCTTGAAGAAATAGCTCGTGAGCGAATGTTGGAAGAACGAAAAGAAAGGTTATTGAAGATTTAGATCGGGTTTCAGTTTTGCTCATTTTAGGGTGCCACAAAGGCCTGTTTTGAGCGCACGTTTATTATACCTTCTAGCGTAATTTGTTAACAAGGACGATATATGCATTAATATAGCTTAGAGCCTCACCAAGTTTAAATCCAGTACTGAGAGTATTCATTTTGACTTTCCTACAGGAAGTCTGCCAAGATTTTTAGTTTGGGGAGAAACCAAAATTGCGGGCGGGTGAGGTAGGGTTTAGCAGGGTTTCTATTGATTTTTAACACTAAAAGTTTTGGGTGTGTATTAGAAACTTTTAGAGATTGCATATCTACTAGAGGAGTCTGGCAGAATGCCTGCTTTCCTGCGTTGGGTGTTGACAACTCACTCATTCACTTCTTACAAAATACTTAAATACCACATTCACTAACTCATGATATCAAATGAAGATCCCAGGAAAAAATCATGTTAAGCCGAATTTTGTGAATTTTCTGATTCTGATGCAACATAGTGGTTAAAAGGTAGTACTTTAGGATAGCATCATTGAGAAAGGAACAATATGACAAGTCAAATTAAAATATATTTCCCTTTAAAAATGGAGATGCCTTCTTATGATTTTCCTCTGCGATCTCCAAATATGTTGGAAAGTTTATGTAAAGAGAACGTGCATAAGAAAGTATGTTCTCATTTAGTATTGAATACAAATGTGTATTGATTGATTTATGATTACAGGTGGAAACAATCGGAGATGCTTACATGGTGGTAGGGGGCGTCCCCACGCAATCTGCTGATCACGCTGAAAGAGTTGCACTACAAGCTATTGGCATGATTACAGTCTCAAAACAAGTCAATAGTCCAGTCACAGGAAAGCCTTTGCAGGTATCATTTGTATGGCACTACTTTTTATTACATACTAGCATTATTCAGATATCAACGTATTTCCTAGTCATTAATGTCAGGGAGAAAAGCCTTTCAAATACTAGAATAGAAAAAGGTCGATGAAATACTTTCTTTTAAAGTTTCAAAAACAAATTTAGTATCGGTAAACAGTTTTCAGATTATCATTAAAATACATATATCTTTGCAGAGACATATACTATAGTAATTTAAAATCTGAACAAAACACCAGAGGTACCAAAAGTTCAGCCAAGCTCTTCAGTCTTAAAAAGTGCTGAAATGGAGGATGGATGAGCCAAGTTTCTTGGCAACAGCATATAAGAGGAACACTGGAAGTTGGAGCGAGGTTGCAAGATTCATGATGTTCGAGCCTTATGCGTGGTGGGTTTTAGGGCCACTACCAGCCTTATGGCTTGAAGATCATGAACCTTGCAACCTCGCGCTAATTTCCAGTGTTCTTCTTACATGCTGTCGCCAAGGAACTTGGCTCATCCATCCTCCATTTCACCACTTTTCACCATTTCCAGCATATTCCAATATTGCCCAATATGCTGACATTCCAGAGTCCATTAGATGGCGCTCGTGTCGTGCAATTTCTTACAGTCGTGTTATTCACCCACGCACGAATTCCTACTGGCGATGAATCATGTCACGCGAGGCGGGACAAACGGGACGAGCTTATCGCGCTCTAAATTTGAGAACGGAAAGTGTAACACTGAAGTCTACACAAACACAACCTAAATTAAACAATATTTACAAAACGTGGGTATGTTTGTTCTGTTAAGCTATGCAACTGCATGAAATCTAATATACAATTAACTGCACTTAACGGTTTAAAAAGGCAAGATGTCTTCACTAACACTCACCACCATCACTCTCCACAGATCGAGTTGGCACATGACACTGTGAGTAAAGAATTTTGCACTTCATAACCGCAACTGACCTTACCTAACCTACCCTAACCCATGATCACTGATCTAAGATAATCTGCGAGAAATGCAATTACGCAATTATAAATATAAACATATAGAAATATATTTTAAAAGAAAAAACTAAAAAATCTTACTTCTGCCGCGAATCGAACCTGGGCTTTTTTCTTAAGAAGCAAACGCCTTAATCAGTTTCTTTTAAAATCTCATAGATTTAATTTCCTGTTACATTACATTTAGTTATACGATTTTGACTTTTATATGTATGTGTTGACCTTACTTATAACCTACGTTAAAGTCAGACACACAAAAACAGTCATGCTTCAGGCGGGATTCGATGCGCACTAGACCGCTCTTTTCATTATCAAATCTTAAGCCAACTCATAATATCTATATATACCCAATAACAAATCATGTGGGTTCAAACATATACTTTTTTTCAAATTCCTTTAACTTCTATACTAACATAACATTATACATAGATAACTCGTACATAATTGCCCCCCAAAAAAGTTTTATGTTTTGGATTGGCAACAGTTCATACTGTTGTACAAGAAACTGCACAAAATAATCAGAATCGCGTAAATCTGGATGATTTAATATCACATCAAGAGCTTGCATGGTTACCCAAAACATAATTCTTTTTTTCGCCATTGGAAATACTTGAAAAGGCTGGAAATTGAATAAGTTGTGCTGTTGACCAATTAACAAAACTTCTAGGCGTAATGCGCATAATATTTTTTTATATTGCAATCATAGTGTGTGTGTGTGTCTCTCTCTCTCTCTCTCTCTCTCTCTCTCTCTCTCTGTGTGTGTGTGTGTGTGTGTCAGTGTATAATGCGGTCCGTTAACGTGTCAGTTTGCCCACATTTAACACAAAGTTCTGAATTTACCCCTTTGACATAAAGCCTGATTGGTGGGCCAAATATTATGGATCACCTGATATGAGAAATTATGAATATGTGGCACGTTCCGCAATTCCGCTAAGTTCTGCCATATACTGATCCAATTTGCGTTAAAATGCTTTTGTTGAACGCACGGTAGATGTACAGGACTGTGTTTCGTTAAATACTGATAACATTGTTTAACCGTCCAAGAATCCAATGGCAGTTTATCTACTAAACAATAACTTATATGTATAAAGGTGGCCGTGAGATATGGTAACAAATTTTTCCAAGGTTTTATACACAAAGGCAACGTCAGTTCAATTCTACGTAACACTTCATTCATCAATTGTACGGCATATTCTTCACCTAGTGAAGAGATTATCTGCATGGTCCTGTGGAGCGAAAGTGCCTCTCCTTGTAGCTGTAGATATTTTAATTGTAGCCACCCTTGCAGGGGAAACTGGCACGTCCTCCTTTGTGTGTGGAGAGGATAATTTAACCATAAGAATCGACCTACATGTTTATCAATACTGGCATATGTTTTTTAACATAGCTGCAATATGTGCGTACATTGATTTAAAATGTAAACATTAATAAAGCGAACTCGAGCCAATAAGGTTGAGAAACAGTACTATATTTATTAATGCCTACTAAAGATTTTTGTATTAAATGCTGTGCATTCTGAGCAATCGTTCGATGTATATTATTGCTCCACCATACACCTAGATATTTAAAAGAATCTTGGACTGCCCCATACTTTGTAAAGTCAATTTTCGAGTTTGTATCCATGACAAGGAACTTAGTTTTGTTTTTATGAATATTAATAATATACACCATAAGTTTGGAGGATCATATATAATTCATCTTTGTTCTGCGCAAACCATAACGCGTCATCGGCATAAACTGTGGCCTTTAAACAAACGTTATTAAGGGTGATGCCTTTTACTTTTTGTTTTTAATGTCTAACATTAAGGGCAGTAACACCAAATTAAATAGATATGGAGACAAAGCTTCACCTTGATTCAGCCCACGTTCCATTCGAAATTCTGTTAATAAGGTCTTGTTTACCTGAAGTGGAATGGTGAGCATATTATATAGCTTACTAACTAGACAAAGTAATTTTTACGGGAACTAAATTTCATGTAAACAGTGGTACAAAAATTACAAATTAACAGATGGAAAGGCCCTGTCGAAAAAGCAGTGAAATTAAGGGTTAAATTCAGGTAATAGGCCTGAATACTCTCCCGTAAATTAGCTAGTAGAATGTGAATCGCTTTAGTGCGGGCTCCCCCCTCACACACACACCTGATTTGGGTCCATCATGTCTGAAAAGAAATGGTTGTCAACGTCTCATAATAGACTTAGTAATTTAAAATCTGCGTTTAGCAGGAAGATAAGTCGTAAATTATCTTGCTTAACAGAACTTCATTTTTTGGAATAAGAATCCCAATTGTTTGAGCGAAATCTATCAAGTGGTCTTGAATGAATTGGTTAAACAGCCTCGTAAGCATAGGGGCTAATAAATGGAAGAAGTTTTTGTACCAGACGGTACCCAAACCATCAATGCCTGGGAATGTATGTTCTTTCATAGTAAACAAAGTTTGACTGAGTTCGGCTTCTGTAAAGGGCTTTGCCAATTCAGCTTGCTTCTGTAAAGGGCTTTGCACTACATTTTTCTTTACCTATGTTTTAATTTCAGTTTTTTTTTTTTTTTTTCAATAATTAATTTCATTTTCTTGTAGATTCGTGTTGGTATTCATTCTGGTCCAGTAGTTGCTGGTTGTGTTGGCTTGAAGATGCCTCGCTATTGTCTCTTTGGAGATACAGTAAACACAGCTTCAAGGATGGAATCACATGGAGTACCAGGAAAAATTCACATAAGCGCTACAACTCAAAAGTAAGATATTTGCATAAATAAACATATTGATAAACATTCTACTCTAATGGAACGACTCCCTATACAATATAAGTCACATTTATGTGTACGAATAATTAAGTGATTGATTCTTGCGATTTAGAGCTTGTTCACGAAAAGAGAGAGGAGGAAACAATTGGAGACGGAAAAGTAAAATCAACTGGTTATATTCTCATGATGAATAAACCAGTGTTTCTTTCAAAGTGTAACTGGAGGAAAGTATTACTCCTCACATAACAAGAAAGATATTACCTCTCCAGTCTCTCCAGAAACATTTTTGAAGGACTAGCAATTATAAATCGAACTAGAGCCCATATTCTTTTCGAGTGATCAAAAATAGCACTACTGTGAAGCGGTTTCTCTAAAAGAAACGATTGAACAGTAGCTGGTGAATAATACATCTCACCTATCAATGCAATATTTGAAACATAAACCTTTTAAGGGCTGCGTTTAAAGTACAAGGTTGAAATTGAGCCTATAAGATCGGATTTTGGTTTCCCTCTTGTCGTTTCTACCTCTTTCTGAGCTTTTGTCATAATACTCTGCAGTAAATTCTTGATATATAACATGGACAGATTAAGTATAATTATTTCATGTGGATAGGTCATGCTATAATTATAGTCCTTGCCATCTATTGTTGGATTCATCTTTTTGTGAAGTGAAAAGCCGCTTGATACGGAAGCATTTATGCTACAATAAATCCTAGTGCTAGCCAAAGTGCCACCGTATCAAAGCAAAAATGTTATGGGTTTATACAATACCATCTTTCCTGTTGTAAAATTTTTGCTTTGACACGATGGTACTATTGCTAGCATTACGATTTATCGTAGCATAAATGCTTCCGTGTCAAGCGGTTCTAAGATCCCCTAGCTTTTGGAATCGTTTCGAATCCATTCTCAAAGAACAACAAGGTTTAGATGTAAATATAATAATGCAATTTTAAAAAGTTGAAAAATTCTATTTCTATAAGATGTTTCGAGATGCCAGATTCGATATTACTATCATTGGTAAACCTAGTGTGTTTATGTAGAGTGGTGAACACGTTAGGTCTAGTCATACTTATACACAAATTCCGAGCATTCAGATTCTACTTGTTAAATGTCTTAAGACTCATCTGTGTTTTGTAATATTCCTAGAATCCTATTCTTCATCTTCTTCTTCTTCTTCAGGAGAGTAAACACCGATTTTAAGTTATTTTTCGTGTAAATTTGGGATAATTGCTTCTGAAGTTTTGAAAATGCAGGGAATGTAGGCTTGGTGTTCGTATATCTTTCGTTACATAGTTAATAAATTTGTCAAATGTTTTCTCGACGAATAAATCTATCACAGGCTTGGTCAATAAAGAATTAATTAAACGTGCAAAGATATAGAAAGTACAGGAAAAGTAACGGTAGCCTTCCTTGTTCGCCAAGTAGAAACACTGGTTCTGCACTACAAGATGTCCCACTTGATAGCAGGAACAACCGAATGGATGATGCTGGAAAACAAACTGATCAATTTGGTTTTAGCTGACTTAATTCCCACCCCCCACCCCGCTTTTTCGTACTTCTTCTTGAGAATAGATTCGAACCGAATCTGAAAGTTTGAATCATTTAATTTCACTAAAAAAGGTTATTGATATTTTGTAAAGTACTGTTTACTAAATGTATATATACATAATATTTTGTTTAAATGGTGTTGCTAAACTTTTAAATGATAAATGCAGCTTAAATAAAACACGATTTGTAAACAAAATTCATCTGCTAACTGCTTGATTTATGAACAATTTGGAAAACAAAATACACATCCTAATCATCTTCAGGAAGTCAACCTTCAAGTCAACCTCCCTGCATGTAACATCCGTTACACATCATACCATTATTATTTAAATACTATTTCCGGGTTTTGCGTTCTAATTTACATCATCATCATCCTGCAGAAACCTTGATGTTCCAATAAAATTGTACTAAATGCTCACTACTCACAAATTGAAATTACATAGGAACCTGCAAGAAGCGGAGCCTGCAGATGACTTGCCCAGAAACGGAAATTTTCTCGTTGTATGGACTCAGGCGGCTTATCTGGTATATTTTCTGTGTAGAAATATATTGTTCAAACCTGCTGCCTGAGTCAAATTTGTCTACAGGTTCTGTCAAATTCAGATTGTTTGAGCCGAAAAATGTTCGACGCGGAAGCGAAATACCAAAATATTACTACCCTAATACCATTGGACACAGACAATAGGACACAGACACAGCCAATTCGATACGTCAAGTATCCAAGTTTTCAAACAGTTTGACAGGGCAGTTTGCTAGCCTTTTTAAACTTGAAACAAACGATTTGATTGGTTTGATTAGACCTGTTTCAGTAAATATTAAGCCAAGAACCAGTACTCATTAAATCCAAATTAAGAAAATAAACTACGGCATATTCATACGACAGAATTGTGCTGGCGAGTGTCAGACCTTTAATAAAATGTTCCAGAAACCTAATTAAGAGTTGTTACCATGAAAATGATAAATATGTGAATATTCCAGTATGTTGAAGCCCTAAGCATACTCCACTGCATTAGTTTGTTAGGTATTTTGCCTGAAATTAGTTCAATCGTTCTTTCGCCATGCTTGAATATGTACTTAATAATTGAGACTTGTTGAAGTTGAAACAATAAACGTTGTAACATTCTAATACGGTTGAAGCCTTAAGAGCATTCTCTTACATTATTATGTTATGTTTGACTGGAATCGAATCAATCATTCGTACCTAATACTCTAATATGTGTTTAATAATTGTGTCACGTTATGATGGAAACGATAAAAGATTTAACATTCTAATGAGGTATAAGTCTTAAGGGTTCAGCCTTTTATAATCATGCCAGGCTTAAAGGAAATTATTTAAACCGTTCTCACATGAGGCGCAAATGTAGGTTTTATAATTGTGTCTTGTTACCATGGAATAGGTGTTCTGGTGCAGCTAAAACATGGGGGAAGGGGGGTGCTACTCTATCAGAATACCAATTTTGTTAGAATAGGTCCAACCGTTCTTACAGAATGCGTGAAAAAGTGTTTTCCGTACAGTGCCGTTACCAAAAAAACCATACAACTTCGTCACTATGAAACCTTATAAACTTCCTCAAGAACGACCAGTAACCCTGTGTGAAAATTGGTTACTATCGGTCCAGAAATCTCGGAGTTTTATTTCACAAAAATACAAAATGAATGTCGTTTAATCAGCTCTGTCAGCTAAATTAAAATATATATACATTCTTATATTTTTTTAAAATCTAATACTTACCTGAGTGATATTTAGAATTGAAAAAAAATAGCAAAATTATCAGAAGCTGTTCTGACAAGTATAAACAAACAATGTATATATTTAGTAAATTTTATTTTTGTTTTTGATTCATTTTGATGATCCTCAGGGCTTTAGATGGCAAAGGTTACAAAATGATTAAACGAGGAGAAACCGAAATTAAGGGAAAAGGAATTATGGCTACCTATTTTCTGATTCCCGAAGAAAGTGAAGGAGGAAGAATTATACTGGAGAAAGTAGCTTCAAAATCTAGACCAGTGTCATCTAGCAGTGAACAAGAAGGTATTATAATGGAAAGTCAAGGCAAAAAGGAACAGACAAATATGAAGAAGAGTTGTTCAAAACAATCATCGGTCACATCAAGTTCAGCATGTGTCATATTCTAAAAGAAATCTTGAACATATTTTGAAAATAACTTTTTCTCTTCACTGTGTAGCGTAGATATAAATTGAATAAAATATAAATTATTAAAATAAATCTAAAACTCACTGAGTTCATAGTAAATTTATAAACTTTCGTTTGAATAGTGAATAAAATATAGTATCTGAAAATTTTAATACTGTATTTATAATACTGTGTTTTATTTTATAGTACTGTAAATAACCAAATTTTTGTAACACAAAATTCCAATTAATTATACATTATTTTAATTTTTCTTGCTATAAAATCTTGTAGTGTATCTGTGTTTTGTCTTTACTATGTCAGAAGTTCATATTAGAAATCAATAAAGCATTGATATAAATATTCGTGGAAATAATTGCTCAAGAAAATCCGAATATTCTAAGAAACAGTTTTGAAAACTGAGGAAATCTGTTCTTTTAAGTAATAATGTATTATACACGAAAAAAGGGCCTCTAAAAGGGTAATTCTCGCATTTCTGTAGTAAATCTTTTTCACATTTAATTTCAAATGTTTAATTTTCAGAAAAGAGTCGTTTACAAAATGATTGGTGTTTTGATGTCCTGTAGTTGTAAGTTGAAGAAATTTGTAAATGTTCCATTTCTCTTTGTATTGACATTATGGATAAACATATACTGATCTGTATGTGGCATTTGTTTGTACCTACATGGTAATAATTGATTATATTTTTAACGTTTGTAAGAACAGAAATGCCATTCTCCTAGCTGTCCCAACGTCTGAAAGTAAAGAACACGTTTTACATATTGTACTTACAATATGACTGTTTTGCTATTTTTAAACGATGGAAGAGTAACACTAAAAAAATAAATAAATAAAATGATTTTCATGCCATAGTCTTTGTCCTACTCTTGGAAAAATTGTCATCATTTTGAAAACCCCTCTCACTTACATTTGAATTTGAATTTGAATTTAGTTTTAAGGCCCTCAGTCAACTTTGGCTCAAGCCGGATGGATGATGATGGGATGAGTTGGTGGAATGAAGAAAGTGGGGAGGAAACGGGAGAACCCCGAGAAAACCCATGCACACAGTGTTTTTTCCACCACAAAGCCCACATGGCATGAGCAGGGATCGATCCTGGGATCCCTAACACCAGAGGTGAGCACTCTACCAATTGAGTCACCGCGGCCCCTATCACTTACATGTAGGGTTATCTTGTTGATTTTATACAATTACAATTTATTTCATCCACTGACCATGTTACATGATATGGGATTTGTCTAAACAATGAGACAAGACAATTACATACAGTTCACAGTTATTCAAGTTGATATTATACATAAATTATACTTGCAAATGTTACAATATACAGGTATATAAATACAAAATCCCGTCCTAGTAACTACTAGGTTGTACATTGATTCAAATATTCATTTACAGAATAAAAGCAATGAGTAAGTAAATACTCTTTTAACTTCTTGCTAAATCGTCGCAAAGATAGTTCGTCTTTTATTGCTGATGGGAGAGCATTGTACATGGAAGCACCTAAATGCATTACACTCTTGTGGAAAATGTTCGTGGTGTGACAGAAAAAGTGGACGTCGCTCTTATTTCGAGTGTTATAATGATGAACATCACTATTTATTTGAAAGTTTCTAGAATTCTATCTTATATATAGTAAGAGCTCATATAAGTATACACATGGCAAAGGTAATATTTTCTTTTCCTGGAATAGCTTTCGACATGGAGAATTTGGTTTCTCATTTGCTATTATTCTAACCACGCGCTTCTGCAATCTAAATAGCGGTAAGGTTTTCGTATCATTTCCCCAGAACATTATGCCGTATTTCATACGAGAATGAAACAGCGCATAATATAGACTTTTAGCAGCTTCTAGACTTACTTTCTTGCTAACACTCCTAATTCCATAACATAATCTGCTTAGTTTATTTACAGTATTCATAATGTGATTCTTCCAGGTTAAATTAAATTTAATATCGACCCCCCAAAAAGTTGGTATTTTCGACGTAGTTTATTGGATTATTGCCTATGTTAAGAGCGAGTTTAACAGGTTGTAGCACAGTGTTACGAAAATTAATAGCTACGGTTTTTCCTGTGTTCAGTATAAGTCCATTATTGTTCAACCAAATAGATAGTTGATTTAACACTTGTGTACTTTTGTTAAACAGTGAATTTACATTATCATCCATTATTAATATATTAGTGTCATCTGCATATAAAGTAACATCACAACCTTCTAACGATACTGCAAGATACTGATACTGATACCTTCTCTGTCATTCGATGGCAAGACTACTCCAACTGCTTCTATTGAAACCATTTTCTGGTTGTTTCAGGTGTGCTGCAGTAACGTCGTGTTGTGTTCGAATTTCAGTCTTTCTCCTGATCAATTATATTTTAATTTCAATAATTTCGCTTCCGCTTGTTACAAAATATATTTGTAAAAAAAAAAAAACATTTATTTCCTATAAATACTATCTCATGTTTGTGTGTTTTGTTCTAACAAGAAACGAACAAAATGTCATTCTCCCGCCAAAAATCACCAGGCCTGGCACTTGTGTAGCAGAAGAATGCTGTATGCACCAGAAGAATAACAATTTTTATAGTTAACTTTATTACCTTACATAATTAGGAGGAATTTGAAGTGCTTTTTCCGAATATGAAAATGACAAGAAAGGGCGTCTGTAAGAAAAAGAGGGAAGTTGAGCATCGACAATACGGGAAATTAAAGAGTGATGAAAATGATCCTGCCTTTCCAGCAGAAATGAGAGAAATTACCAGAATGAAATATGAAAGAAGACAAAAGAAAGAACAGTTTAAGCTTATCAGTGCAATGGGGCAGAGAGAGAGAGAGAAGGGCGAATGAAGAGAAAAAAGTGCCGTCGAAACACAACCAACGTGATACAAAAACGAAAATGGTTTTAAGAGTTAGTTGTGATATCACTCCACCAGACAGAAATCTCTCTACCCAGAAGATCATTTGTACCCTCCTGAAATTGTAGTACAGATCAAAAAGAAAATTCAACAGGTGAAAAGAAAAGGAGGAAAGGAATAAAAGGTAAGTTGAAAGGAAACATAAAGAGAATAAAGACCTTAAATGTAGATTAGAAAAGTACAGAAAAAATCCACAGAGAATTTACAGGAAAGGTTATAAAGGAATAAATTCAGAGGAAAATTTTTAAGTTCTAGGAGTAAAATAAAACATCTGAAATGTTCTGGAAATGCGAGAGAAATATTCAAAAAAGCTTCTTTTCGGTGAAGTTTTGATTGAACAGTTAACACATTCAGTTAAGTCGATGAAATTCAAAGTATTAGAGGTGAAAAAAGCAAGTGCTGGCTGCACTTAGTAATTAGAGGGACAATATTCGTATCATATGTTGGCATCAACTCATTTTCTGAAGAGAGAAAGAGTACAATTAGTAACGGGACGAACAGGGTGACTTAAAAAAAAAAGCCATAATGGAACTTAAGCAAAAGATTATTTCTTTCCTTGAACAAGATATTGTCAGTAGAATTAAAACATTTCCAGTTCGAAAGGATTATATCAGTTCTAAACTTGCCAAACGTCAGACAATAATTTTGGAGGAAGACATGACTTACTTGTGCAAGGAGTATCTGAAAGAGAGTCCAGACAGGAAATCTATCAGCTACAGCACGTTCAGTAAGTACCACACAGAGGACACGTGCAAACGAGTAGCCGACAACTTTTTATTCGTATCTGTAAAGTTTTGTTATTCCAAAATTCCATTATTCACTTTGTACACATCCAATCACAAGTGGTGTGTTAGCGCCGAATGTTTGTTTTCCTTCAGAGCTACTCAGCTTTTTGCACTAGTTGGCTTTAGGGCTACCTAGCCTCTACATAACATTATTTTTTTCACTTCTTTGTAAGCAAATGAACCTAAAAGTTTTTCACATTTCTTTGTAAATCTGCGGACTCTAATTACGTGGCTAGAGGAGTCCTAAAAGACGACATCATGCTTAATTTAACAGAGAAAAGTAGTATAATATATAGAGAGAATTTTAGATTGTCTTGAATAGAAAATAAATTTTGAATTTGAATTTATTTAATGCCTTTAGGTAACTTTGTCTCAGGCCAATATAAATGAAATGTTGAACTATGTATAGGAAATACTAAAGCTTGATGCAAAAGGTATTAATCTGTTTGTTCCAAAATGGTTGTTATCTACGAGCAAGTCAAAAATTTTCCAGTTTCTATGGAAATTGGGATGTTTCTTTTTATCAGTATTTGAGATAAGAGTGTTGTGATAGAACCATTATTCAAGTTTATAGTCTGGTATGGAATGTTATTTTTTCATAATTCACTAATATTTTCTTAATTATGATATTTGTATTATCTGTATATTTATTTTCTTAGATGTTATAACGTTGGTCATTGATGTAAATACATGAAAAAAGAGTAAAAGGCTTAGAAATGATCATTGAAGCATTAGAATATTTACAGGTTTGGGTTTAGATTTAGTTTTCTGATAATAATAGGATGTATTAGCTTATATTTTATGAAGATAGATTTAAATTATTTATTAATATTGTCTATTACTTCATAATAAATAAGTTTTCACAGTAAGAATAACTGATCGACGTAGTTAATGATTTTACTCAAATTTCAAAATAAATAAATAATTATTAAGAGGTAAATTTTAAAGTCAATATCAACTATAATAGGATTAAAATGTTCTCCTTTTACTAATTATGTGAAGAAAAAACGACGAGAAACAACTTGGAAAAATACTTAGACAAATCAGCATGATATTACCGTTGTTTAACACCATCCTTTTTTCAATTGGGATAACAGTCGAAGCAAAACATACATATTTTTATTTCTAAATTAAGTAGTGCGCGAAGTCTGTTATAACAATAAGCCTAATAATAAAGATAAAATTATTACGATATTTGTAAACTTTTAACTTTTATTTACAATTTCTTGCTCTTCAGAGATGTTTCCAACTCTACTAGTATAAAAATGTGTATTTTTATACATTGACACCCAGGAATGTTATGGGCTTCAACAATTCATTTTTAAACAATGTTCTGGATATATCTTGATGAGTATAGGTTCTCTTTCCTAACATTTACTTTAATATCCTCCTCCTCCTTCCCCCCCCCCCCCTCTCTCTCTCTTTGAAACTTGGAAGAAGACTTAATGTATAGTTGAAACGTTAGTGTAACAAACATTTCTACACATAATATTTCTGAGAGAAAGTAGACGTAAGTGTATGTTTCTGACACACTAAGTGATCAAAAGTATCCGGACACCTTACAAAATGTGGGTTTATCATAGAGGGCGACACAGTACTGCTATCTACCTCGTGAAACACATACTCAGCGATCTCAGTAGTCATTATACAAACACAAGATAACAGAATGGGACGGTATGAGGAACTCACGAACTTTCAAAGTGGTCAGTTGATTCAGTGCTACCTATGTAAGAAGTCTGTGCGCGAGATATACACCCTCCTGAATATCCCTAGGTTCTGTCTCGGAGCGCCCACTACATGTTAGACCACACCGACCCACGTCGATGCCGCTACTTATTTCCATGAAACCTTCCACCACTTGATTTAAAGTATGCTTGCGAGAGTGCAGGCTGTCATCAAAGCTAAGGGTATGCAGCTCAAACTTGTATTTCATTTTTAGGTTGATGTCAGGATATTTTTGATCACATAGTGTACATCAATATCTGTTTACAAATTCTAGTACAGTTTATTTTAATTTTAGATTAAACCATCTGAAATGATGCGTAATCATCTACTCTTAAGTCAAGTGTCTCGTTAATTACTCACAGTTTACTCTGCAAAGCTACTTCAAAAACGCATTTGAATACCACCAAGTTCGACGTTCCAGAATATATTCTTTAAATCAGCTTAGTGTTGCCTTGTAGATGACATATGTTACGCGGGATCAGATAAGTGTGGTAGAACCGGAGCATATTGAATTGTCTAAGTACAGGTTTGCACAACAAAGGCTAGCAAAATTTGTTAGAATACACACGAAGAATATTTGATTCTTCTAGAACAAATAACCTGAAAATTGACAAATTAAAAAAGGAAAGAGCAAATGGTCAATCGGTGAGTAAATTATTTTCTTTAACATTTACGAAAGTAATTTTGTACTTCATTATCTTAATAAGCCTGATAAACTCCTTATTTGTTTTAATATTTACGTATCTACTAGCGTCACTAATCTCGTGTTGTCTAATAAAATACAGTGGAACAACATAAACTCTGTATCTATAATTAAATACTTGTATATTTTACCTTTTGTATTTTTCACTGTGGTTTAATAAAAATTTACATAATGATTCCTAATAGATGGGAGATATTTAAACAAAAACGAAGCTTAGGGATCATCAATAAAACTGGGTAACTATCTCGTGAGTTAAATGTAACTCAGCAGATAAATTATTAACAATAAAATATGTTACCTGCGTGTGTATATTGAATTCCCGTGGAAAGTCGTGGCACGTATACATTTTTTACACTTTATATTCGATGACTTTCGGAGTAATTTCATACTCGTTATTCATGAGTTCAGTACTCTCACAACACAGGTACAAGAAAAACTCAAGAAAATAGTGTAGAAAAGTATGTAGAAGAAATGAAAGAAAGAAAATTTATCCACTTAAAGTTTTAAGGAACTATTACGTTTATTTCGATCATTAGCAGAGTTGCCAGGTACTAGTGATGATGCTTGTGAAAGTAACCTATCAATAACGAAAGAAAGACACGGCAGCCATATTTGTATTGAAGTTATGTGTTGAATAAAATTGAATAATAATAATTCTGTAAATGAATTCAATTGGTGCATATTTACATAATGTGTAGTATTATACATTTTTCCTTATGAAAAATTTGTTATTTTAGGGAACTAAATGCATAAATGGATCACTGAAATAAAATTATTTTTTATTGTTTGCTTCTGTGTAACTGAAATAAAAACACCTAAGTTTTCTTCAGTATTGTATCGAGGTAAAGAAACCAGACTGAGTTAAGAATGCTTCTGTCTGTATTGAAAGAAGTTCTTCTTCTTTGACTATCTATGGATATGGAATTTAGCCTTGTACAAAATCTACGAAGATTCAATGTTTTATGTTTCGTCATTTAGGTGTATTGATAAACCGAAAAGTGGTACTGAACATATTGGCCGTTTTTCATGTTCTCTAATTCTGGAGTTTAAATTGCTCTTAGTCATACCAATGTATCTTTACTTGCAATTTCAAGTGACTACACACACTCCCAAGAATTGCATGTGATCCGATGCCGGTGATATATTTCGTGAGAACTTGTTTAATATTTTGTGTTAGTTTTTGGTATATAAGTCAACAAGTTACTTATAATACAAAAAGGAATATAGTTTCATTGTTGTTGTTTTTTTCATGATTGACAAATCTCTTTCAGAAGCACCATGACTTATTTATAGTCCTAGCAACTCAGTTAACGATCAAAACAAAAATGGCCGTTACAGAAAAACACAAAACTAAAAAGCCCTGAAATCGAACAAAGATATCTACATTACACCTGCCCTTGCCCTGCCACTCCCTATAATCATCGATAGTTTGATTCCATTGCTGCTTCCCAACGTTAACAATTCGATACCCTCCAGCAGCGCCAGACGAAAATCAGATGAGAGGACTCAATATTTTCGCACACGTTCAGATGTTGAAAATTTAACGTGTATTTTCATTTCATAGTTTATATACAATTACGAACATTCTTAGAGTTATTTCATGGTTAACTGTGGAGATAGGAAATGCATTTACTGCTAATAGTATTCAACTCTTACTGTAATGTTAACAAAAAGAGAAAACTGTTCCAAGACAATGTCTACATTCATTTTGTTCTGAGTTGGTAACGAAGGATGTTCAATAGGTTGTTATGCATGATGACCGAGCGGCTGTGGCTCAGTTAACAAACAATGATGGGAGTTATCAAACATATATGTTTAGAGTTCCCTTTATCGTTAATGCCCTGGCGTTGTTGCATGACATATTTGTTGGACGCCTATATTCAACTGACATATGCTATAGTTGGTCAACTTAATGCAGAAAATATGTCAGTTAAGCAGCTTTATAACTACTTACTGCAATATTCTGGTCTCACCAATACTATAATTCAACAGCACACTAGACCAAGCCCATTGCTGTTATTTTGGTAAAATGTCAATAGTCTGTTAGTTCAGCCATATTTACACAATCTAATGTTCACAATTGTGTACAATATATATCCTCTCAAAGAGATATTATTTCACAAAAATATTAATCAAGATCCGTTATGTCTTAAATGTAACCAACCCGAGTCGTTAGAGCATAAGCTGACGTCATGTCAAAAAGGAACATTTATATGGAGTAAATACATTGAGATCGTGGAACGCATTACAAGAGACTCGTATAAATCTAAAATCCTAAAGGACTTTAAACAATATCCGATTTTCAACTTCACCACCACCATCACACACACACACACACACATACACACACACACACACACTCTCTCTCTCTCTCTCACACACACACACACACACTTTACTCCTGAGACCTAACATCTTTCAGAGAATATATAACTCAATTACACTGAAGATATGAAAACATTCCCACATTTAAAAAATCGTTATTTGCCAATTATATACGTGCAGTATATTAACTGCGCAGTCTTTTCTTGTAGTTCCTTTGCCAACAAGGTCAAGTCCTGATATATAGGATAGAAATCAGTGTCCGCTTCCTCGCTCAATGGACACAGGAGTTATTGACTTTTTTTGCACTGGTGGTTTTTTTTTTTTTTTTTTTTTTACTTATTGGTTGTTTGTATTCAACAATTAGAATTTGTTTAAGATTAGTGTTTCGTTTTAACACTTGTCTTTTTCAACATTCTTGTTGACAGTTTCAGTTTGTATATTATGCAGTTAGAAATAAAAAAATTGTAGAGCTTTGGCTTAGCATTCGAGAGGTAATGGGTTCAATCCCAGCCGCCGACCATCCTGACTGAGATTTTCTCCATTTTTTTTTCTTAGCCACACCAGACAAATGCCAGAATGATACTTTCAACTTAGACCCTGGCTGAACCTAAAATTTAAAATTCAATTTTCAAGCATAAAGAGTTTTAAGCCTAACTACACAGGAATTTCATTACACTGGCGGACAGAATGGACCGGGTGCAGTTTTCATGAAAAGTGAATATTGTTTGGGAACTAGTCTGTGTTCCAGTTAGGTACAACAGATTCTACATTGTGCATATCGCCAATATAATATCTATGACCTAAATAAACAAAGAAGTGTTTATAAACACACCCTATAATTTAGCTGTTTTCTATAAGTACTCAGAATTTATATTTGTTTTCGATGTGAGAAGGTAAAAGTGTAGTGTTAAAAGATTCTCTTATTTTTCCTTGCAAAATCTCAGTGCCTTCTACTGATGATCTTTTAACATCCTCATTTCCTCCACTCATGATAGCATTGTCTTCCATTGACTCATGTGTAGACCATATTCGTGCAACTGTCTGTCCTCTTATCACGTTTCTGTTTAGTGTGCATGTTTGAGTACATGCTTTGTGTTTCCTTTAATATTTTCTGACATGATCCATTGACCTTAACGATGTCTGCGTATATTTTCTTCCTTTCATCTCTTTTATAAGCGCTTGGTTTCTTTACAAAACTTATACATTTTTAAATATTGTGAGATGAACACATTTTTTCATTTACTGAATTTCGTTTATAAAGCTAAGCGATCTACTTCTAAAACGCTATTAATATAAATATAGGTATGTTTTTGAAGCAGTGAATATTAATATTTATTAATAATATTGGAGTAAACAAAAATAATAAGGTTAATGTTTATTTTAGTTTTTATTGGTCAATGCAAAAATGAATAAATGTCATATAATAATTACAATAATAACTGGAAAATACCAGAATAATTTATTGTGAATAATACGTTAAGAATAAAAACGTTTTATAATTGTAAATATATCGAACGACAATCACTGTGCAATTCTCTAGCACCAGTGAAAGAACACTAGGAAGAAACCTATTTGAACACAAGGTGGCAAAATCTGTTTGAATAGATGAATAAGTCAGGAAGCATCAAAAGAGCAAAATAGGAATAAGAAATGATACTAAACAAAACTAAAGGTTATATAGTTACAGCATGTTGCATTCGATTTCTTTGGCAACATGAAGCTCTGAATAACTCAGAGGAGACTGCTGCCCGAAGTAAACAATTTCCTCTTCTTGACAACAGGAAACATGACTCTGTTTTGGTAGAGAGATCGTACGTTGTTGTTTCTGTCGAATTCGTCGTGGCCTTCGTGGAAGGGAAGAGGTGACAACAAACTGGACGTGGTTTTTAAGGGACCACTCACTGATGTAGCCGAAGCCCTGTCTCCTGATTCTTCTCCTTGTGCGCCAAAAGCATTTGTGGTTTCCAGACCTTGAAAGTTCGTAGAGGAAGTTGTTGTACTAGAGTTGGTTTCACTTGCAGCTGTACTAACGGTTCCTTGTGCTGATGTTTTGGTAGAACTGGAATTGGATTCGAGTTCATAAGCTGATTTTCTGCTAGATACAGAAGGTGGGTACGAGTAAGAAAGAAACGGATGTGAGGGTCTGCTACTGGGAGAGTAAATGCTAGTTTTCAGCTTCTCGAGCTCAGCCGTATACTGATTTTCAATGTCAAGCAGCTTCTGTAAAGATAAAGGATACATCTATTTACAAGCTATTGACTAGTAATAAAAAAATCATCTCATCTGGTAAACTGTTCATAAATCATTACTAGAACTCGGTGCTTAATAAACAAAAGACATCTAGAATGTCCTATAAAATGAACCTTTAAAAAGGCAGAAATATGACCTAGGTCTAAAAATTTATAAAGATGAGCTACAAAATGTTTTTATCTCATAAAAAGGTAAAGAAATTTTTATTGTCAGATGATAGGCTGGTTTAACCGAATTTAGTGGAATCAAGGGTGATTTGGTTAAACCAGAAACAGTAGTTTACATACTGTAGTTTCGTACTGTACTACATGCTAAAGAAACTATTTTATTTTAAAGAAAATTAAACAATTATTCTAAACATAGACCTACCACTATAATGCAATGCAGTAATATAATAATGTAACACTATAATATAATTACTGTACTGTATTTTTGCTAAACAGTGTAAGGAATATTTAAATAATATGTTCATAATTAAGACTATAAATTAAATGTTGCATCTGCAAACGTATAAGGACTAAAATATTTTTTTTTTACTACTTCAAGATTCGGTTATTCCGGAAATTCGGTTAATCACGATTCGGTTAGTAGGGACTCTATTGTATCATGATTAGAAGAACATTGTTGCTTATGTACAAAAAATAATAACTACAAGGCATGCTCAATAATTAAGATAAGGTCTGTAGAATCGAAAATAAGAAGACTAATAGAATAGAATATTTTGATCGCCGCCCTGGATTGCCATCGACATCAAACACGAACGAGAACAGTAGACGTGTATTGAGTACAAGCAATGATACAGGAGGATAGGTGAGTGACAATCAGAGATATTGCTGAGAAACTCAATATATCGTCTGGTACTTTGTTCAGTTTTGTGCATGATTACCTCGTATGCGGCAAGGTTTGTGCGCGATGGGTACCGAAAAAACTTACAGTGATGAGTAAACAAAAAAGAACGAGCCCAACTTCAACGCTATTAGAAACATGCCACTTTCTCCTTCACATCATTACAAGTAATAAAAACTCTTTGACGCTGTGGGTACCTGAATCCAAACGGCCCATCATGGCATGGACACATCCATCGTCCATGCCACCAAAGAAGTTCAAGACAGCAATGTTGGCTTTGAAAACTGACAGCTGAACGGTATTGCCAGACTCGACAGATTGTGATCGGCCGTCCGCTTAAAGATACCTACCAGAGGATACTATTCTCTTACACGACAATGTAAAACGGCTCACCCGATCTCACTTCACCGATTTCCACTGAGATATTTTGATATACCCTCTCTATAGCCCGGACCTGGTCCCAAGTAACTACCATCCTTTTGGGCTCATGAAAAACATCTGCGTGGTCAATGATTTCAGGCTATCGAGAACGTACAACAGGCCGTCATCGCCTGGCTGGAGGGTCTTTATACAATATTCTTTTCTCACGGAATGGATGAATTGATTACCCGGTGGAACAAGTTCTTGGGTCAATTTGTTCATTATTTTGAAACATTGTAACAATGTACATCTAGTTCCAAATTTCTATTCATAAAGGTATTCTCAGAAGAATATTACCTTATTTATTAAACCTACCTTGACTAGTGGCCAACAACAAACAGGATTATGGATACAAAGACTTGGTTACTTTCTTTTCAGACATAATCTTTCCTTATATAAAATGTTACAAGTCAGCTGATGTTACGTGCTATGAAGATTTCATTAGTTTGTCGTCTGATACCAGTGCCTTTCATAGGGACAGTAAGTGATTCAAAAATAGTTAACAAGAAGTGTGTTTACAGATCCCAAAACACACAGAAGTTATTTTTGAAAGTACTAGAATAAAGTTGAGGGGCCAAGGTTCGATTCTAGGGATCTACAGTGAAAATTTTTTCTGTGCATTTTTTAGGGTGTTCTTATACAGGATTTTTGTATAAAGGAAATCAACGCCGAAAAGTGTAATTCTGAATTGTTTTTGAAACAAATCACAATATGCTACTATCTTGCATAAACCCATCACATCTTAACATCTGTTAGTATAGTGTCATTTTTAGAATATATTAGGATCATATTAACCTGTTGGAATATGTGAAACATGGAAGCATTCACACAGAAAGGAAAAGTATTGCAAAAGAAGTAGTTAGCTTTACGAAACGACCCAAAAACGGAATTAAAAACTAAAATACTACAATAAACAAATATGCGAAATAATGCAAAATAAAAATCACGTTTTAGTGCTTCAGTATGAGGTGAATTAAACGTTTATTATCGTCGGCATTGTTCTCAGCTCTTCCTCACTTAAGAAAATAAAAATCCGAGCCTTAATGATTACCTAATAGAAAATTATAGAATTTTATAGAATTGAGGAATTCAGACTAGAGTATTCCATCTTGTCTCTGTCATCTGAGATAGGAAGAGATCTTAATACGTGACGCAAAATTAGTGATAACGCTTCCAAATAAGCATTGTAGTTAGTGATTACACTTTGAAATTAAAAAAAAATCATTCTTAAACTTGCGCTATGGATGAAATTAAAAATAACATTCTACTTTATCTTCTATTCTTTTGTTCTCTATCTTGTCCGTTGGCATAATGTAATTTTATTTGCGATTCGCAGCGAAAATTTCGTCGTCACACTAGGTTAAGGCAGTTATGATAATTGACAGAAAATAACCATGTTCCCTCTTTGAGAGTATATAGTTAGTTCGAAAGATCTTTACTAAATAATTAAATTCGTATATTGAACTGTAGCTGACTCCTACAGTTCCTAAACAGCCACGCTTTCCCATTGCCCAAAATACAGGTCTACCGGCAACCTCAAGCTCACACACGATCCTTTAAAAAACAGCCTTCTGTTTTTCCTGAAAAGTACAATCTGTCTCTGTAAAAAAAAAAAAAAAAAAGTCTATATTGTATTATGCATGTCTGATCTTCAAACTCACAAAACGATAGATTAGAGCTGTGTTTTCTCCAACATCCTTTACCTATTTACTCTGTATCATCTCTACTGCTTTCTACTTTGCAGAAATTCAAGCGCCTCTTACGAATCGTCTTAACAACCATTGTTATTTCCCCGACTCCCTATTATTTCATCTCTCCATACTTCAACACACTTCACTCCATAGTTTCATGAAGTTTTCCATGTTATTATCCCAAAAATGTTGAATCGTTCACCACATTTAGAATAAGACAGGAAGAGACTTACATCTCAATTCTATCAGAGGAACCAGGAAGTAAGTTCTAAACTGTATGTAACATCCCTGCGGGCCATACTTGCGTGCAAATATGAATAGAACCACTTATTTTGGTCTTATATTGTCCAAGATGTCCTTTTGATGAACAAACCCCTCCCCAACACACACACACACACAAACAAAAGAAACACGATTAAGGTAAAAACACACCAAATTCATGTTTGGTAATGAAGTTTCAAGTCTGCCGTCCAAAGGCAAAAGACCGTATCTGCACATTCGACTGTAATAGAGTTGTTTAATCAAAGGTAGACCCTATGAAGTCAATTTCGGTCAAATATCGCAGATACAGCTTTCTGCCTTTGGACAAAGTTCTGTCGTGCTTAGGCAAAGGCCGTATCTACAAAATTGTACACATTGGATTAATAGCACCAAGTAGAACTTATGAATTGAATTTCGGTCGACTTTGAAGCTACGGCTTTTCGCGTTTAGACGGCAGAAGCTCAAACGATGCTTTACTCTCAGGCGTTTAATAATTGTATGCGTTTGCACCATAATTATAAAAAAGTACAAATTTTATATGATTTCTTACTTTATTCTCACGCAGTCTTCATATATACCAAGCAAGATTATGAATATTCCGTTTAAGAAGTTTAGTTTAAATCATAGAACTCATAGCAACATCACATTATTAAACGTGTATAGTTATGTTAAGAGTATTTTATCTTTAAAATTGAGAAGAATATTATAGTAGTTACCTTCCTATAAATTTGCATATTAGCATCCGCTCTCTTTTTGATGCCCTCTCTTTCTAATTTTGTAGAAGTTAATTCTTCCTGGCATTTCTTTAACTTTGCTTCATACTGAAAAATAAAAGCTCAATATGTAAATTAAATCTTAAAAGGTTTGAAAATCACGTATACGAATAATGATCAAGGTATGTTAATTTAATAGATATAATCTCTTAAGAGAAAAGTCATATGAAGTTTCCACGAAGGTATTAAAGCTTCGCCATTACCTCAGACATTACTGTTTCTCTTAATATTATAATGCAACTGTACATCGTATATAACGTTTAGGAAATGTGGTCTAGTGGCTATGGTCGCGACATCGAATCGGCGCTGGGAAGCACACAAGTTGGAGACCTTCTGCTTTTCGCTGCATTGACTGATGTTTCCTTCAGTTTCAACAGGCGAATTACAAAAGCCTGGCTGCCACTTTCCTGTTCTCTGCTCTACAACAACACACAGTGAAGCCTTCATTTCTCAGACTTATAGGGAATTATGCCATAGATGTTTGTCTGGCCAAGAGATGAAAGTTCAACAAACAACACATGGGCTTACATATATTTCTATAGATGTTTAAGAGTGTGCAGGTACAATCTGGAAATTTAACTCAAAACATCTGAGGTTGACAAACTGTCACATATAAATAAAATACCTCCATGGTAATCCATGGAAACCATTATTACAAATATCTTATTGGTAACTGACTGAAATTTTTAGTTAGTCAAATCAGTAACTTGTATGCTTAGTAACGATCACGCAATCTATTTGGAATTAAAGCAATACAAAGCCAAACTTATAGATATATTCCAAATAACACGTTGAATTTCAGCTTTTAAAAAAAATTTCGTTTTGTTCACAAAAATGCACAAAATTCTGGGAATAAAAACTTCAAACTCTTTTTCATCAATTCCTGTAGTTCTTTAAATTGACGAAGTCAGATAAGTCATTTGTGTTTAATTTTAGTTCAAAAGTAAGCTACTCAGATAGGAAAAGTAAAGTTACATCACACTTTGAAAAAAAAAAGATGATAATAAAACGAAGGAGTGTGAATCAAAGTTGCTATGGCAAATGTGAAAGTTCCTATAAATTTGTAAAAAAAAGTTCCACTTGGAAAATGTGCAACAAACTTGACAAGTAATAGGCAGTAACTTCCCAAAATATACTTTACCCATGCTTGTAAACTCCTTTTTCGTTACTAACATGGCAGGTTGAGTCAACTGCTGTAAGTGTAGAAAGTTTCAGGTAACTGCACATGGATTTGAACGAGCAATATCCTTGGTTGAACTATGAGCTCATACCAATTTCTTTTTTTAAAAGGAAATAAGTTTTATTGAAAGTGAATAAGGTTAATTTTTGCTTTAACAATTACATAAGATATCTGTAAGTATAAATTCATGTTGAACTCAACGCTAATTTCGCTATTTTATAATTTCGTTTTCGTGACTTTAACTGAGAATTTTCAAAGTTACGTAGTTTCTTCTCTGAAACTGTAACATCAAATTATGTTAACGTAACTGATTGAGCATAGTTACAAAGTTTATTTATTGCAGTTTCACAAAATAAAACAAGAAACATCCTTATTTGTTAAAGAGTAGAATACATTGGGGTTCTGCTTATAACCACTGTTACTAAGATTAAAATCCTAGCACTTAGGTGGTGCATGAGGAGTGTGATGTACGAGATCTGGATTAAACATCTTCGGTGCTGAAGATTAGTTAGCTGAACTAACTTCAAGCTGCCCCTTCAGGACAATTGACTGTTATTTCAGAAAAAGAAACGTAACATACATATATTTAATGTACCTATATTACGTATTTCTGATCTATCAGTTTAATTTAAAAAACTCAACCAATTCTGCAGCACAATTCCTTGTTCCTCTTTTAAACTAAAATCTAAATTTAACGATTGCACACATTGACTGTTCCATCTAATTCAAAGTTTGTTCTCTTTTCTCGTTTCCCATTCTTAGCAAAGTTTTACTATGTAAAGAAATGGTTATAGTGTACCATAAGAGAGATAGAGATGACTTGCTTGATTAATTGATTGATTAAGAGAGAGGAAGACTTACTACAGTAACTAAACCATCGATATTCTCTTTCTTCTCCTGCTCTAAAACTTCCAGTTTCTTATTGATGTCATTCAACTTCTTACTAGCGTCGGCTCTCACAGTTTCAAGTTCAGCTTTCGTTTCGGTTACTGTAAAGAAAATGTATGATATTAATTTTCATAATAATAAAGCATTGACATTTTTATTGTATTCCAGTTCGTTTGCGATATAATAGTAAATAGGAATGAAAGGTGATAGGATTCGTACAAAGAAAAGCTATACGATTACCAAAGAGAACTGCAAATGTAAGTGTTGAAAATTTTCTCCTAAGTACTTTTTACATTCCTAGATAACTTTACTAGTCAAAAGATAAGAAACGATTCTTACAAGTACAGAAAAATACCAGGGCAGCCGAACAGGTTGTGTACGGAAAAGCGAGAGAGCTGAGCTGTTGTTTCTGGCTTGTGGAGGCATTGCTGTTCAAGACAGCTTGTATCGCCAGTGCAGGGTGTGTAGGCGAACGAATATCAAGTTATTACGCAGTGATGTGTAATTATACTGACCTAAAGTGATGTTTTCCAAGTACGGACAAAGTGGATAGGATTAAAATTGAAGTGGCACGTGGAAAGAACGCTAAAAAATATTATACAGGTCTTCGCGAACCATATTGCACCAGTGATTTGCCATATCGGACAGTGGCATGCCAGATGTCAGCTTTCCGTTAAGGACGTGATAATACGGATGATGCGCCATTGTTCAGGTTGATTCAATCACTGCTGGAGGTGGATAACTGATGGACAGCGAGAGAGTTAACCATAAAGGTAGGAACAATCCACACTATATTACTGCACAACTTTCCTGGCTGTTGCAAAATTTCAGCCCGATCATGCCTCATTGCTTTGTAAGTATCCTCTATATTTATCAGATGAAAACCCCTGCGACTTCGATCTATTCCCCAAGGGCCCAAACGCTGAAAGAGAAACGTTTTCATACAAGAGAAGCCATCCTTCGAGCAGAAGGGTCCATCTTAGTGGACATCAACAAGCATAACATTATTACTGATGTTCAGCTGTGTGGTAGAAGATGATAAATATGGTACAGGATTATATTGTAGAAATATAAAGGTATTCTAGCTCTAGGAAAATGGTTTGTTAATTGTGTATATGTATGATGCCAGTGTAAATCAGTCACCTGGTTATATATTTTCCCTCAGTTTTACCACGCAAATGCCAGAATGAAATCTCGAAAAGAGGCACCGCTTCTCTTCTCCTTTCGCCAAAAAATACCTCCCTCAGATTTGGGACAAACGAGACTATCTATTCGAATATAGCACAGAAATACTTTCAAATGATTAATGAAAGAAAGCAGCGAATGGGTTCTGTCGCCAAATAATGATGGTAACCATACCTGAAGCGTGATCCCATCAAATAGACATGCTTCAGGCATGGGAAAAGAGAAAGACAAAAGACAAAGGGGAAAGCAAGAAAGCATAGTTTCTTACCATTTAATTGCCTTTTTGTCTCTCATATTTAACACATATTGATAGGTAACTACCACGCGTTTGAAAACTCAAATATCAAAAACTATAGTTTACCATCATATGATTAACTTAATTCACACCTAGACAGAAACGGAGGGTGGTGTGGTGAGTAAAGCATACAATCCAAGCCTATGGCAGGCAATTCCTTATCATACGACATGTGTAAGAAATGGACTGCCATGGTATTCGCTCGTAGTTCCTTATTACTCTATTAGCTGCTACGAAGGTGACAACATTACATTACATTATGATACTATCTGTTGCCATAGATGATTTTCAAATAGAAAATAGTAATGCTACGATACGTATATTCATGAAGACGTCTGAGTATTTTTAGTTTCTATTGGCGACTTTATTTTCAGAAACTCCTGCTTATCGCTACTATTTATTCAACCACATATAAGTTTATATCCATCAAGTTTGGAAGCAATTTGTATAATACTTTTCTAAGACGATTAGTCCTACTGTTTCAAAAAATATGTATATTGAGAAATAGTATTGGAATTGAAACCTTCAATTCTAGTTCATTTTTATTATCTTCATTTCGTTCCATAACCAGTTTAATTCAGCGTTGTTATTGGCCATTTTCCCCTCTTTCCAGAGTTCCTTTTCCTCAGTCATATTCTCATTTATTTCCCATTCTCTACTCTCTCTGTTCAACTCCTTTTATTCATTTTATTCAACTTCAGGTCTTTTTCCTCCATATTCCACTTTATCGGCTTTTTCTTTCCCTCACCGCATTCACAATAGCCATACCAACCTTTGCACATGACACTACCATCTACATATTTCTACTCAATAAGGATATGGTAATGACTACATAGAATGTAGCTATGAAAAGATTATCAAAATTCCTGATAAATATCTCAACTATAAAATTGACATGATACCACTTCAATGGGTAGAATGAAATGAGCCATGTGGAATAGTTAAGCACAATTATTCCGTATCATGTAGCAAACAGAACCGGAGAACGGTTCAGAGATGTTATGATCAATAAAAGAATTCGGAAGAGCCTATTATAATTTGGACCAACCAACTAAACTATGCAAAATGCTAGTTAAAAGACATTACAGTTAGATAACAATAGTATCAGTGTACACCGTGACGGAACAAACATAAGATAATTAAACTCAACGCAAACTTGCAAAAGTACGTAACAAACTTCCAAAATACAATCAATGGATAATAATGGGACCTTCAAAGATATTATAAGAAAAGAAAATTACGAGAAGCACGTAGTTTGAATACATTTTGAGTACTTGCGTTCTAAGCCAAGATTAAGAAATTTTGGTAAGATGAGCTGAACATTTTGAAGATTTACTAAATTCAAAAGAACGGTAAGCGGAATAGGATAAAATAGAAATTAAGCACAGCAGGAGTTAGTGCACTCAGAAACTAGAAAAGAAGATTACAGAGATAAACTAGAAAAGAGTAAAAAATCAGGAAAAGATGAAACAGTAGAAGAACTAATCAAATATGGCGAGGGAACCAAAATCAACCTGATACACAAATTGATCACCAAAATATGAATAACCGAAAGAATGTTTGAAAGCTGGACAACGGGAATTATCTGCAGCACATTCAAGAAAAACAGCTTGTAAAAATTACAGAGGTAAAACACTGCTGAAGATGTAGAAATCAAGAGAAGCTGATTGGCGAATATCAAGCAATACTGACCAAAATTTCATAATAAGACAACTGATTGACAAATTCTTGGAACATAATTCCGATTTTCATGTGATCTTTGTGGACTACAAACAGCATTTTACAGTGTAAACAAAACAATACTATTATTGGCAGTAATGGCCAAAATGTAAATACCAAAGAAATCAATTAAGTTGGTTGGAACGACAGTAAAGAACTCCAATGCTAAAGTAAAAAAAAAAAAAAAATGATAAACTTACAGATGGCTTTGGATAAACACTGGGATTAAATAGGGAGACGGGTTGTCAATTGTTATGTTTATTTTGGCACTTCACTACGCAGTAGACAAAATAAAGCAACGAGGTGACATCTTCACGAAATCTAGTCAGGTATATGCATTACGGACCAGAAAACACTGATAAAAGTATTTGAAAATGTAGAAAGAGAGACGAAAGATATTAGGCTAGTAGTATATTAAAGTCAAACAAAATTTATGATCCTATCATCGCCTGAAGCAAGAAGAAAACAACGTAGTTTCAAAATAGGGCAGAAATTGTTTAAAGAGCTCTAGCTACTTAGGAAATGTTATAAAGGACCAAAATAAGATGACCACGTTCATGTTATAGACGACAAGAAGACAGAATACAATCAGGAAATAGAATGTATTTTGCTAACCTTCAGCTCTTTAAAAACAGGTTCATATCAAGGAATATGAAATTGCAAGTATATAGGGCACTGGTGATACCAGTTGTTACATATCCATTGAAAACGTGAACCCTAACTACAGTAAACGAAAATGCACTTACACGTTACAAGATTCGACAGAAGAATTTTCCGTAAAATCTATGGACCTGTTATTGAAAGTGGTGATGATACAGTGAAGAATTAGAAGCAATTATAAAAGGGCAGAACATTATACGTTTCATCAAACGTCAAATCAATCAGGTGATTTGGACACGTAGAAAGAATAGATGGCACAGCAATATCAAAGACAATATTGAGGGAGGAACTGCTTTACAGAAAGAGAGTGGGGAGACCGAAAAAAAAAGAATGAGGTGATGGATGATCTAAAATTGATGAAGATGAAGGGATAGAGATAGGTGGAATGATAAGAAGAAGTGGGAGCTGCTTATAAAGGAGTCCACAGCTCACTTTGAGCTGCACCGCCGAGGAGTAAGAAAGTGATACAGTATATGGAAAAAATGACATGGATGTAGAAACATAAAGAGATTTCTCTGAAAATTCAAAGAATGCCACACATTCTGTGAGAACGCTCCGTAGCAACCTCAGCTACACACAAGTTTCTCCGACATCACAAGTGTAAGTGCGGAGGAAATAGTTAGAGGAAACCACCCAGATAACTTCCAAAGTCGGAAATAGGTGCACACCATCCTGCATGAAGAATCTGAAAATATGAATGTTCCATCTAGGTGGAGGCTGCGACAGCTGACACAGAAATTCAAGGGTGCTCGCGTGATAATGTTTGACCGGCGATGGTTTTTAATGATTTCCACATCGATAGTACTTTCTTCACACACCAATAGTTATCATGGTTGAGACTTAGATGCTGTTGGACAATCCCGTTAGGCAGTCGTTCCACTCTTCATCAGCAAATTACCACGGTTTAGACATACTTCTAAAGAAGCATTAGCAGCTACCATGCAGTAACGACAGCAACGTTATAAAATTGCCTACATCTAGAACGTGACAATATTGAGAAGTGACTCTAATTTCTCATCTGTCATATTCTTAGTTTTTAGAAACAAAAATGCGACACGAAAGCTCCACGTAATACGTAATATTTTTTATTAATAATTCTACTTATATAAGCTTCTTACACCCTTTCATCACTCATAACTTTGCTCCATATGACATTTTTAGTGCGATGTATCTTAAATAACATCTTGAATTTTAACGGCAGATCTTGACTTCATACTGATTTCTCAAATTTGGTTAAATACGAGGCCTTTTTGTTATTTTCCATTCATCGCGTTCTGTAAAATTCTTCCATTACACAGCTTTTATATTTATAACTACTTAGTGATCTCTGATCTCTTAAGTTCCACGATCATTCTCCTTTTATCACTCGCTTGTCATAAAGGATTCCCTCTTAATGAATAAGGGAATAATCCTAGTTTATGTTCAAAATGTATGATAAGCTTTGCTCATTACTCTCTGTAATGAAGGATTTGAGGAAGATGATTAAGCTGTCTTAGATGCAGGTACTGAAAGGTTTTGTGAGTTATTTTCTAATGATTCATTGTCTTCCATTAAGTAAACATATTACACATTATTTCCACATTCCAGTTTTATGTCTTTCTTTGTTCAACCAAAGCACATGCTTAATATCAGCTTTTGTCTTTTAAATATTGTAGTAAACAATTAGCAGTCATTGATGTTTAAATTTATCATACTTTGGTACATTCTACTTCTTAGCATAAGTCTTCTGGATACTGAGCAATTGCTATTTGAATCAAATAAATTCAAGTTACCAGGAGGACTGAAATTGAATCCTTCACGTTCCAACCTTGTAAGCCATAGAAGTATGTCTTCTTTCTCCTGAGATTTTTTCAAACTTCCTAGCATTTCCTCTCTAGATTGCAGCCCTATAATTCAGCAACACAGAAATATAAAATTATGTTAAATATACCAGACGAAAATTATACATGATTAAAAAAACATTACCTTAATTTGTAAAAAAAAAAAAAAAAAAAAAAAAAAAAAAAAAAAGTCAATGCTTTTTCACCCATCTATGTCAGAGAATGCATTTACAACAAGTGTATCTATCATGCTTTTTCTTGCACATAATCGATAGTTAGAGCAGGCACATCATATGATTTCTAGGATTATTATTATTCAATAATTCTAATAAAATATGAAGTGCAGTATCATTATACTTATAATTTCTAAATTTGACTATAGGGTACAAATGTAGATGACACAATCATCCATAAATAATAGTAGGTTTCTGTGCACTTCAGTGGTGTTCGTGCTTTTAGTTTCATGTTTTTCTGATCATATGATAATATTTAGATCATAGTTCTGTTTCAAATTGCTTTAAAATGAAGTGATAGATAGTACTAAACTTTTATTGCATGAGATGTACAATATGCCACATCTATTTTAAAATGTCTGCTTTCTTCATTATAAACGGAACTTTAAAGCGATAAATTGTTCCCAGCGTTAGTTCAGTTTATATCAATTGCTAGGTCAGTACTAGTAACTCGCATTCAATATCTTTCTGCATTAGTTACGTCACCATTCACTTGTCTTTCAGCTGCAATTTCAGCAATTTCTGATTTAATATTAGTCAAGCTTCCGTCTCTCACCGCGCTTTTGGAGTTAATAATACTTTCATTTATTATCCTTACGATATTACGCTTCCTTTCCGTTTCTTTTTAACACTTCTTCCATTAAAGATTTGACATAAGTTAGGCAGCAAGCCAGGCAACGTCGGCATTTGGTCGACAAAGGTGGGGTCAACGGGCGGGTACTGAGCGGGTTTACGTCCCTATGTCGGAAAATCGTGGGACCGACGGTGGCCCGGAAAATGGGTCACACCAACTTTCCCTCAACTATTTCCCGCATTTCGCTTGCTTGGTAGAGTCTTTTACAGGTTGCTTTAAGCAATAGTTACGACTTGGTACATGGCTCCTTTAAGCTTCATCCACAGCCCTTCGGCATTTATCACTCTTTCGTACATTTTGCGATAGGCTGTTAATTTTCAATCATTTGTACCCATAAGGAAAGTATAACTGATCCAGCATTTGCCATCTTCCTCTATAAGGCATAAGTAGTTTCTCAGATGGAACTCCTATGAAGCTTCTTATAGTAGTGTAATTGAACGTTACGGGGTAATGATGATGATTATGTCTTCAGGAATTAAGAACACTAATAATATGTATCTTATATTGTGCTGAATGATGACAATTTCCCATTTCTGTTTGACAAAGCAAAGATCAGAAGAATCTACATTAAAGGAAAACTAACGTAAAAATAATTTTAGATCACGTAATATTTTAATAATGGCCTGTGCCCACCTTTGCGTATAAGTGTAATGTAGCGTATTACCCCCTCGCATCAAAAAATTGCCCGACGTTTTACATCACAACCGGTACCCAAGACAATTTTTACCATTGTACCCACCTTAAATCCCTACGTTAACTTGCGTTCACATTAGAGTTAATGTAAAGCAAAGATCTCCAACAAAAGATGGCAGCACTATCTCCGTGCATGTATAAAGTATTTTTATCGTTCCACAAAATTTCAATGTTGCTCCTACAAATTCAAGCCTAGAGAGTTCAAACTTTCAGGGAAGAAAGTTCATAACCAATTCAAGAGTTCTATTCGTGGAACTTTGTTCCCTGAAAGTTTGAACTCTCTAGGCTTGAATTTATAGGAGCAGCATTGAAATTTCGTGCATACATTAGACATATACGAAAATAGTGCTGCTATCGTTCGTTGGAGATCTTTGCTTTACATTAATCTTAATAAATATAGGAACTTGTAAAATCAGATAAAAACTCCGTAACATTAAAAATGAGGCTGAAATGGATAAGGAAGATAATTTCTTCCAGATTATAATGGCGAAATCTCATAAAATTTTAATCAGAAAACTGAACAGAGATCTTTAGGATTAAATCTATGGAAGAATGACAGATCGAAAAAGAATAAATATCATAAAATTAATAAATTCAGATTTGATTGGATTAAGTTCATCACCCTCTTTGGGGAAATTGATGAGGAAGTACCAGCCAGGGTCTGTTGTTGCGAAACCATCCTGTATTTGCCCAGTGAAACTAAAGAAAACTTGGAAAACATCAGTCAGGATAACTGATGGTTGGGCTCGACGCTCGAAGTACCCTGCAGATCCGAAGTCAGTAACCTTACTTCCTGGACCACGACAGGTAGCTTGATCTTGCTGAAGACGAAAGCCAATGTTATTTTATCGAAGAATTATGACTATTTTACCTTAACCTTGACTACATACGAACTGTGTTTCCATTTTCAGAAATTACTCTTTGATATGAACGACAAAAGTCGTCATTATTTTTATTTTGTAGAAGAAAAATTCATATATTTCCCACAATTTGTTCCTAGCATGTCTCCATACTAGCAAAACAAATGCGCCAGAAGCCCTTCTAAATCCTTTCTTCATGAAATACGGATTATTGTTAGAGTTAGTTCATACCTAATGAAAAAAATACCAAGAAAATTATGTTGTTCTCAAATTCAGTTCTCCACCTAAACCAACCACTGTAAGTTGCCAACGAAACTTTTCTCACACTCACTGTCATAAAAGTAAATTCCTTTTTTCGTCTCGTGCAAGTCAATTTAACTAACCTTCTTTTTCAGTGTCTTTCCTTAGCTGCGCAAGAATTTTGTCATGTAGTTCATTGTTTTCTTTTATTTGCTTGTGCCAAATCTCCTTCTCTTTAGCAAAGTTCTGGAAATTAATAAAAATTATGTATTGATTAAAAATGTCACAGAAAATACATTTTAGAAATATATTTAGTCAAAGTACTCGAAGACATTTATTACAAAAATATCAAACAACTTAAACTTAATCCGTTTCTTATAAAGAGCAGAAGTATACTTTAAAATTCGTAAAGAGTAGTATTTTTTTAAAAGCAAAGTCTCAACATAAACTCTAAACCCATGATAAAGAAAAGGAATGAAAATAAAATGGATTACATTAAAACATTAAAGCCATAACTTTCAAAAGAAACTACTTCAATCGATTACAATTTGTACAAGAGGCTTATTAAGCATATTATTATTTAAAATTTCAATTTTACATCTTACTGTAAGAAAATTATATACTCTGTTGAGTTATTGAACATAGAATAGGTGTAAGAATTTATTCCGTTAATTATTGAAGCTGCTTCTGAAAACAAACCAAGATATACATGTCAAAGGTAACCTCGAAGGGTTCTTACAGTAAGTACTATAAACCTTAATTATGCATTAGAATTTCAAAATGAATTCCCACTTCAAAATTCCTTCACTTTTTCGATAATAATACTACTGAATAACGCTAATAAGAGTAACACAAAAGCTCATTTTCAACACTTTGAATTTAAACATAAATTGTACTTACTGATTTTGAGACAATTAATAATCTGTTACTTTCTTGTAGTTTTTAAAGTAATCGAATTATTTATATTACGTGATAATACAGATTGTATCTTAGCAAAACTACCTTAGTAGAACTTAATATAATTTAAAAACTTTGGAAATTAGGGGAACTCTTACGGCGTTCCTGAATTTCAATATTCTGAACCATAGAAAACAGACCTTAAATGAGCAGAAGGATTTGTTGATTTCATGATTTTTCCCACAATATGAGATGGTTGTTCATCTTACAAGTTGATGAAAGCGGTGAAATTTTGAAAGAGAAACAAAGGATTACTATAACACAGAACACTCTAATTATGCATGGCATGAAGGAATGAAAAACAAATTAAATAAGTAGAATTCCATGGTCCTGTTGTCAATATTAACAGCCAAAATTAAAAGAAAAATATGATTAATATAAGTGAGAGTGAAGAGTTCAGAACAAAAACCCTGAACCTTGAACAAAACTTTAGTATTTTCTAATGATATTTACTGCAAGTGTGAACTAAAGATTAACAATCTTCTTGAGCTCTGCTTCATTCTATTGATATATACACGCAATTAGTCATTCGCTTTTCAGGATTAAATGTATTCACTTACATTTTCTGAGTAACGTAGTTACTCTTACCAGGTATATTCATCAATGGTAAGTATGAAACTCAGTAGGCCTATGAAATTTGTTAAACATAATACGACGTTTTGAATTAGTTTTGGAACCTTACCAATATATGACGCTCTATAACCCTTACACTTAGTCGTTTTATTATTGTCCGATTTACATTTAAAAAATAAGTTTTTAATAGAATCACAATTAAAATTTTAAAATGAAACACTTTTGGAGGAAATTTAATGAATTTTAAGGAATATTTCTTAGTACGCCAAAACAAAAGATTTCATTTTGGAATTGAATTCATAGATTCTTATGGGTAGGGAAGGATCAAAGAACAAAGCTCACATACGACTTTGGGCAACCACTTACCAAAATCGTCTCTTTATTCAAATTTATCACCGCAATAGAAGCTAATAATTAGTGCTCTTTATTTCTTTTACATATTTTTATTTACTTTCAAATGTTAACATTTTAATCCGTTCGTTTATACGAAGATTTCTTTTAATATCTCATATCTTGCAAAAGCAGAAAATTTACGTAATCTTTCACTTAATTATCCTTCATAATTAATTTGACGAATTATTATTTTTTTAAAAAAGCACAGATTTGTTCTCTGATTATAATATATTCTTAATAAATGCTAGAGACACTATACAAAACTATATTGAACCAAATAAATGCAATTCCTGGTCGCAAAACACAATCCATCAAAACTAAAAATTATATGTTAAAAAGTAAAGTACTACTTTTTCAAGAGTACAAGAAACCTCCAAATTGAGTGAACAGATGAATTTGAGGAGTAATGACTGAGAAATAATTAACATCAGTTTAGATTTCCTAAATCCCTACATGATTTTTAATTTCTTGAGATTTCATCATCGTTGAGTTTTGTTCGTAAAGGCAGGTTTTGAATCAAGTTAACTTTCTCCATAATCCTGGTTTTCCATACTATTTTATCTACTAGTATCAGTCAGTTGTTCTCCAGTTTTGATGCTTTGTCCGCTACGTGTCGTCACTGTCTCTTCAAACTTGTACTTTGTGAAGACGTGAACTTCTCTCTCTTCCTCTATACTTGAAAACGTGTAATACACGAAATACAGTCACTTTTTGTATGTGAATATGTGTGATCTAATACGAAACTATAAGCTGTAAGTATTATCCTTTTTTTTCTCCTTCATTTGTCATAAATTTACCTTAAACTATATATAAGATGGTAAACTAGGTAGAAAAAAAGGGGTACTTACATAGTGAAATCTTGAGATAGAGCACACGAACTTCACAAACACTATAGAAAATTAGTACGTTTCGCAATTGCCTTTTCAACTGGTAGGAAGGAAAATGGACAGAGCGGACAGGTGCGGGAGTGGTGTTAAGGAAACGCCATATTGCCAATGAAGCTGGGTGACAGTGTGGCCAGGTTATGCAGACGGGAAAATGACTAGGTGGGTCGGAGAAAACACGAAGTGGAGAAGAAAGTGCAAAGGTTACTAGGAGCAGGCAAGGGGCTTCCTGAAGAAATAAGAGGGTAAAGAATCAGGGAGAGGGGGAAATAATAATAAAAATAATAATGATGATGAAGATGAAGGGGAGAACAAAGAAACAATATAGAAAGATAGATTAAAATAAAATTGCAACTAGAGACGGAACAACGAAGAGAAAGGATGAAGAAGACAGCACTGCGATGCAAGGAGTTACAGGCAGTTGAGGCCGGGTTCATTGTTGGCGGAAAGGATGGAGATGTACGTCTGCTCCCATCTCTTTCTTACTGTGGCAGGTGAGTCAGGGCTCAGAACTTTCAGGATTCTGACTCGAAAAGTTTCGTCAAAGGTGTAGCCGTGATAAGAAGTGTGTTCGGGTATGGGGAGGTGCGGAAGTTAAGGAAGTATATATTATTTCTCTATTTTTTTCTACTTTCAACTATATCCTTCAACATACCGTTTATGTTATAGACATTGTCCTAACCATAGATTTACATTCGTGACTTCCTTATTCAGCTCAATCAATATTTCCAAGCTTTCGCATTCGCGTCGATTTGATTTTCAAAAAAAAAGATGAAACAAGATTTCGGGATTAATAAACATTAAGGAAAAAGATGGCATGGAAAACTAAAATTTAAAACTTATTTGTTTTTTATTTCATCAGTTCCCATGCTGTTCATTGTGCAGGAAACTGTGAGTTGCTGTAATCATATGGGTGAAAACGTGGTAAAGTTATTTCCACTTTCTTGTCAGATGGATAATATACACGAATATGAAACCAAAGGTAGAAAAGTTCTAATATGACGCTTTCCGTTCTTTCTTTTATATACAACATATGCAAATCTAAACACGTATTTTAATCACTTGAAAATGGATTTGATGCGAACCCGGAAGCTTAAAAATATTGACTGCATATACAAAGAGATAATGCTTTATTTACAAGGTAAATCATATGACGCCACCATGACCAATCCACGTGTAATATTTTCTATTTTTCTTCATGTTCCCACTTCTAGAACTTCCAATCTTTTTTAATATATCCTTCCTTGTTTCCTTTCCGTATTACACAACTCTTTCTACTATATATTTGGTTAATCTTTTCCTAATTCATGCAAAATATCCTAGCACAGACAAGCGAGAAACAATAGTATTGATCACAATTTTATTTTCATATATGTAGCACTGAAGTAGAAAATTTCCTACTAAGTTATTATAAATACTAAAAAAAAATTGGGCAAAGACATCATTTTTTTTTTCTATATTAGTGAATTAATATAATCGAAATGTAAAACAGCTTACCTCTTTGAACTCTGCTAGCGTATTTTCCAGTAATTTAATGCGGTCACATAACTTTATATTTTCGTCTGAAAAAGAAATCAGTCATCTTATATGTTAAAAATCTAATAAAAGTAAAATATATATATTTATGTTTTAACAACTCAGTGATTACATATCTAATTATAATTGATTTCCTACGCGATTACTTACATACAATTCGCAGTTTGGTTATTATAAACTCTGAATTGAAATTCAATAAAGTCATATATTTGGATTCACATGGATATGATATTTTACGAAACTTTTAATCATTTAGAAGCTTTATATATATATATATATTTTTTTTTTTTCCATACAAACTATGGGAATTAATTATATCATTTACTTTGGAGTATTTTCTTTTTACCTTTCAATATTGGTTTCCACTTATTTGTAACCTTGAATATATACAGAGTGTCCCAAATTTTACGTCTCTCTCTCTTTCTTCCTACATAACTATTAAACTAAAAACGTATAGACATCGTTCCTGCGCTGAAATATAGTTATGTATACTGGAAAAGTTTTAGAATATTAACCATTGACACTTCTGTAAATAATGTAGCCAGGGTCGGATTTTTTTCCAAACTGTGTACATTCTTGCATATAACCCTTTTATTTAACTGGTTACTACATTTCTCGGTGTAACTAGAGAGTTTGTATGGCTGCTCAGCTGAACATGAGAAAAAACTCTCCTAATCTGAACGCTTACACGCTTTGTGTAGGTGTATTGTTCGTACATTAGGAAAATAAGTTTATTTTGTTAACACACTGGCAACACTGTGATGGAGAGTGGCAACAGGCATATGTTTTACGTCTGTCTAACTTATTATACCATTTTCAACGAAGAAAAAGGCAACAATGAAAATGTCCAGGAAAACTTGACAACTTAACTACACGCATCAACCCTGGGGAAAAGATGAAAAATAAATTCTTCTCCGTTTCACTATTTTAATGTAATGAACAACAGACAATCACAATTCTCAGTTTTAATTTTTGGGTTCCCGGTTATACTCAAGTTGTCAATTTTTTCTGGACATTTTCATTATTTATTCTTTTTTGATGAAAATGGCATATTGAGGTAGTCAGACGTAAAACATGTGCCTCAGAGTCACTCCCCATCAGCAGCAGTGTTGACAGAGTTCATTCTAATATTGAAAAAAGAAAAACCTACATTTTCCTGCACAAAAATTGTGAGCTTTTAGATTGGAAGTTTCTTTCCCATGTTCGATGAGTAGCCATGTAAACTCTCTAGAAATATTATAACCAGTTAAATAAGTGGCTTTTGTACAGGAATACACACAGTTTATTTAAAAACAAACGACCCTTGCAAACGTTTTACAGCTGTGCCTAAATGATGATTGATGTTTCGTTAGCTAATGTGTTAAACATTTCCTAATACGCAGATATACAGCGCAAGAACCACCTCTCTATATGTTTTAGATTAATAGTTATCTAGCAGCCACAAGAGGTTTACATAACTTTTGAGACACTTGGTATATTAGTACCTTAAAACGTTCTGGTAACTTATTAATGTATTGCAATAATGTTGTATTACAGTAACAAAACTTAGTTTTGTTTTAATACCGTAACGCAGTATGCGCAATCCATAATACTTCAGTGAAAATAAATGAAAAGGTAATTGTTACTGGCCCCATAAAAAAAAAGAGCTTCCAAACATTCATCTCAAGAATGGAAGGTACGAAACAACTTCTTCGTTTTATGTAGGTTACATAAAATGCATATCTACCACATTTAGCCAAACTCAAAGAAAATCAGACATTGAAATGATATAATTAAAACTAATTATATAATATATGTAAAGGTCAAATGTCAAATATTAAATACATTTAGATACTTTTTGTTGTGTAACTGCTGTGAAGCCATACTGAAAGAAAACAATAAAAGAAAAGGTTTATATTTAAGGATTGACCACTGATGAACTATGGTGGAATGATGAATCTGAATTTCGCCTATATCGAAGTAATATATTGGTCTATGTTACGCGTAAGCAGGAAAGTGACTGTGAGTGTTTTGGTGGGAGGGTGGTGGTGGTTGTGGGGGCTAGTGTACCTTCTGAAAATTGACAAAGGATCTGTCATGCCTGCGGGTTGCTTCAGTAAAGTGAAGTAAAAAAAAAAAAGTTAGTCTTCCTCGCCGATACAGCCGTCGAAAGATTTTGTTTTATGCTCTTTCATAAGTATTGTACCTTCCGAGGCCAACGCCAATTTTTTTTCTCCCGGATCCACGCAGTTTAATATCGGACCAATCATCATTGATTTCTGGAATAAAACCCGGATATTTATATAGTCACAGGCCGACACTCTAAAGAAGGGAAATTGATCTAGGCACGGGAGGAATTTCATTATGTGGGGGGCGCAGTACACTTTCGTCCTGGCGGACCTGTTTTATTTCGGTCGTCAGCCGATTTATTGCCAAAATAAAGGTGAATGTAAAATTAAATCTAAATCCGCCAAAAGCTGCAAAAATCAATAGCGGATCTGGCATTTTATCTTATGATATAACTGCCTCTTATCTGTTTGACTATACCCTTATTTATAAACTTAGTCGAGAAATTAATCCAATAAAAATACATACAGAGATTGATCGATATGCGATAACAGTAATGGTAGTTAACCTGTTTAAAATAACCAATACATAAAGTATACCTATATTTTGTATAGATAGGCCTAGATATAAAGTTTCGAACGAAGGCGACTTTTGAGTATGAGGTTCATGATCGGAGAAAGTATTTCCGGAAGTTACGTCATTAGATTCCTCCAATATGTCTATGTAGTATTTCTAAAGAAATATAACTAAGATTAGATACTCTTCATGAGACAATTCAAATCACCAATATAAACTACATCTTTTCTTTAACATTCAACAATAAAAACCTCTAAAATATCAGCTTAATAATTTAAACTTTTTTGTTTTTCAAGTGGACACTGGACATATTAAGGAATAACAATAAAATGAAGCGCGTCCACTTAATGAAGCTCGTTGGGCACTTTTGCAATGGAAGTTCGTAGCACACGAAGTTCACTGAAAACTATTAATAACACAGTAGCTGCAGGTCTACTGACTGTAGAAACATGAAGTTCAAACAGAAAACATTTTATGGTCGTTGTACCCTCAACTTTTTCATGTAATTTCATACGTTTCTAGTTATTAGCTTCAGATTCGATATGCTACGTTAGATGAGATTACGTTGGTTTAGGTTCAGTTAGGTTAGATTGCATCAGGTATAAAACGGCAAAACGTTGTTCATGAAGTTACAACAGAACATCTCCCATTCTTTTCCTGCTATTCGAAACGAAAACGAATTCCCTTTTTAAGCAAACATATGGGTGATTGTGCTATAAATCACATATCATCGTATTATACGTAAAAAAAAACTGTTTCTTAATTACCTCTCAATATATATTTGTATATAAGCATTAAAGATTTATTTCCCTTCTAGCAAATTCTGGAGAAACTTGCAATATTTCTTAATGGTCTCATATAAAATATTTATTAAGAAAATATTAGATTTATAGTATTTCTTACCAGGATCTGTACTAGTCGCTGCTTTTGATATAACTTTAGTTTTGTTATCAGGAGCTTTCGCCATATTATAAACGATTACACAAAACCTAATTTATTCGAAGAACTCCTTCTTCCCTTAAGTAAATAACATAAAAACATTTTTTTTTCTCCGTTTCTATGGTGAAAATTTAAAACTTTATTGTTACTTGATTTTATTCTGTTTCTAAGTACCGAATTTATAAATACATTGTTTCCCAAAGTCAGTAAATAATGACTGGTTATATAGCACTGAAAATGAATAGAATTTATACCCGAAGCATTCTATAAAGATGCATATTATCATATGAATTTCCAAAGCAATAAGCAAAATTTGGCCCTACAAAGAAACAACAAATATTGTCAAGTGTAACACCTACGATCACCTAGTTGGGGAAAAAAATCCCGATGGAATTTTTACATCAGCATATATAGCTATATAATATCGTTTGTTTCGCCAAAATGTTTGTTTGTTATGATTAAGAATTCTACATTCAATTAAGTGAATGAATTGTATATATTTCAATAGCTAAGAAAATGTTTCCAAGCTAATTTAAAGTTTTCTCTGACTTTTATTTTTATTTCTTCCTCTTACTTTTATTGATCAATTATTCGCAAAAAGTACAATGTAACGCAACTACACGATCAACGTAAAACAGGGTGATTTACACAGCAGGTGAAGTCTTATAAAAATATTCATTCATAAACACACTCAAGCAATCCGTGTTAGTGTCAACTGTGTGCAACTATATAATTTATTGCAAAGTTTCAATACATTTTCATATAAATGGGAAAATTAGCTCGAAATGTGAGATTATCATCACTGCTAATCTTTTGCTTTATATTGCGGGTCAAACAATATATTAAGCACGTCCATGCCATTCGCCTTCTTTGCCTCATTCGTCTGAAAGAGAGAATAAAAAAGGAGCATATTTCTTCATTAGCTTTTGAGCTTTCTTCTTCAAGAAAGCACACTAAGAGAACGAAAGTAATCAATAAAGAAGAAATAAAAATTGGGAATATATTTTACCTTTAACACCCAGCAGTTTGGATATAACATCTTGCTGATGAAGTAAGACACCTCGACTATTAGCAAGTTTGTATCTTTCAGATTTCTCAGCTTCTTGCGTTACACTTAATTGTTCTTTTAAAACTTGCGTAACACGCCGTAACTCGTTTGTGACTGCCACAGACTCAGTGTGAACCTATAAAGGAGACGTAAGTAATAAATAGTTCCATTGTAATATGATGACGAAATTAAACTCTGAAAATAAGTTAAACTTCAAAATGCGGACTTAGATTGAAAAAAAATACTACAATATTCGTAGATTAAATGAGAAGTGATGCTTACTATTTTATAATTTACCAACAGATGGCAGAACTGGTACCCTACAAGGCTACAAACAGTCACTTGCTTCTTTATAACTCAACTTTAATCTCAGTTTGTGAGAAACAATTGTACGAAGAACTGAACTACAGTTCTTAAAATGGAGGTGTGATTCAACGGTGTGATTGAAGTAGCACATGTGATAGATAGAATTTATAACTATTGATGGCATTGCTTCAATTTAAATTCACCGACAAATACTGGCTGTGATGTCCAGGACCAAATTAAAACCCTAAAGACTTTGAAAGGGCCCTCAGAAAATAGCTGAAGGCATAATATCTTAAGTTTTAAATAATTTGAAAAATCGGAGAGAAAAAACCTTATGTTCAACCCTCGTATTTTCAAACTGATCTTTTCGGGAAACTGTTGAGGAAATTTAAGCACATATTTCATGTGACCATAACATAAGGTAAAATATCGGATAAAATATACCGTATTTACTCGAAAATAAGCACCCCTAAAATGTTGAGTCCATTTTATTACGTGAATATATAACCACACTTAAACGATCACCACAGAAATTCACCCATGGCTCGTCATTGGCTGCAAAACCAGTGACTTGATAGAAGTATCTATCCAGATAGAGTTAATACCTCTACCCATTTTGTATATTCCAGAGCACTGAGCGATGTTTCGAGCCCGCGCCTTCCAATCGATATCTACCATTTGTCCGAAAATGTATTATACAATTATAAGCGTCCCCTCAAAAATTTTACCACTGCATTTTGAGAAAAGGTGGGTGCTTATATTCGAGTGAATATGGTATTCATAAAAATTCAAATATCAGTTATTCTCCTCCAACGTACTCCTCTTGACCGGCCTCAGACTTGTCTCCATGCTACTACTACGGATGGGTAAAACTGTTTTTCTAAAACACCAAAACCAGTTACATATATAGTCGGATCTTTGTTCAACGATACTTGATATAACGACAAAATCTGTTAAAATTATAAATTTGATCGGTGCTAGTGGGTTTTCTGTTTTACATGCTATTTATCTCTCAATTCAACAGTAGTGAAATTTTAGAGGAATCCTGATAAAATTATTGTGATAACCCTCCCCCTGCCGAGATGTGTCAAGAAATTAACTTAGAGGTCAAGACAACTTTCGCTCAGGAACTGTAAGTGTAATTGAAAAGGTGTTCCACCTTGGCTAACGAGACAGACGAATTATTTATATTAATTAGTAGTCCCTATTTTTAACGATGACGCAATGAATTATAGAAATAAGAAACTAACGTTTCGGTGCTTTTAAACTGTTAACGCCTTGCTCAGAGTATTAAAATAGTACACACGTTGTATGAAGTAGAAAAGAGTATGTAGAAAGTACAGAAAAAAATGGTGTCGTGCACTTTCACACCGTCCACCTGTCAATCACGTGATTTAATGCACGACACGGGAGGGAGGACACAGAACAGAACTAAGTAAGAATAGAAAACGAGAAATGTATAAAATAAGCACTTTGTTAATCAAATCAGAGCCCATTATTTAAAAAATAAGAAGATTAATCAAATACATTCTTACTTTAGTATTAGTTTCGGGCTTCTAACTAGATGGAATCGCCTGCCTCTGTACATGTTCAGAAGCATCTGATATCTGCGACCTCTGTTGGTGGTCACCTGAAGTTGCTTGAAAGGCTGGTGTACTGCTTAAGCTTGTATCCATGCGTTGTAGTGAAATGTACATTTGACTTGCTTGTGTATTGTGGAGTAATGGGGTTCATAACAAACGTCTCTTACTTCATGCTGGGTTCCAGTACTACATGCAGAGAGAAAACAGGGATTATACAGTGTGGGTAAGTATCCTGTTACTAGAATTAGGTTTTTCTGTGAAAATCCATGTTTCCTTTTTTCTTATTTCTCCTTTTGAGTAGATATGACATCACAGTTCGTATGTTCTAGAACTTTTTGTTGTGGAAGTTTCCAGCAGAAAGACGTGGTATCCCTAAGTATTACTCAGCATATAATGAGAGTACTCGAAAAATGTTAATATTGCTTGAATTAACGCTGGGATTGAACAAACAACCCAGTGGAGGGTTGGTACAATAAGTTAAACAGCAGCATATCTAAGAGTACACCACATATCTTGAAGCTTGTGAGTGTACTAAAAGCAGATGCGACGTCTAGTTTTCATGCTTTTGCGAGACAAGGCTTAGATTGCAATCCGGAGAAGCGTAGAAAATCAACTTACATCCGTCTTGACGAACGATTGTAATTAGTCCTGGAGAAGCTAGGACATGGTTGAGACCTTACAAAATGTTTGAGAAGCTTGAGCTATCTCCAAAAGCTGGAATAATGAGCTACGAATTGTACAAAAAGGATTGACGATGTATAGGAGTATGAAGGTTCCACCATAACGACGGGCTGTTCGCTCGGAAAATAACAGATGACAGGGTTCTTCTTAGAACCACATTGGAGTATGGAGCTAATAATGTTGTGTGTTTCACAAATCGCAACATTTTTCTATGCTCTGGGGCGGACGCATTTTTCTTCGAATTTTGAACTTCATGACTGAATTCTCTTCTGTGCTGCTTATTTTATTCTTTCTTTATTTTAATTTGTGATTTCTATCTTCTGTTTCTAATTATTTTATTTTTTTACATTTATTTTAACCTGTGTTTGTACTTTTTCTTTTCTTACTTAGTTTACATTTGTTCTGTTTCCTACCTCCCCCTACAGTGAAAGCGGTTTCAGGAGGAATCACGTGATTGACAAGTGGACCGTGTGAAAATGCACGACACCTGCAGAATGATTAATCCGATAAACAGGACCGTGCGAAATTGCTCAATAATGGTCACCGTGTGAAAATGCACGGAAACAAAAAAAATAAACGTTAAAGAAATACATTATACTGTTACGAAGAAAAACATATTCTCTTCGGTAATGATATTTTTTATTATTATTATTTAATTTCTACTTTTCTTCAGTTCGTACATATTTTCTTCTATTTCATACAGTGTAAGTACTGATTAAAATATACTCCGAGAAACTTATTAGATATTTAAAACCAGGTAAACGTTAGTTTTTTATCGTACATAATACGGTCAGTGATCGCCAAGCATTCGGAATACTATTAACAACAGAATAGAAACTAACGTTAATTTAAATACAAGCATGGTTCAAAGTAAACATGGGTCAGTTGTTTAAACGTAAACTTACCTAATTTTCTGTCCCTTGCGAAAAAAAAATACTTAGACTACTATAATTTGTAGATCAAGTAGTACAACCACATTTTGTAACAAACCTGCACGGTTTAATGGTGCGTTATCTACAACTTCTGAAGTTAAATACCTCGGTTTTCAAGCCTTCAAGAACGTTTGGTCACCATTCCTTTCACAGAGTTGCGATTTCCAGGTGAATGGGAAAACAGCTAGCTCCTCTTAAAGCTTGTTCCCATTGAATGATATATTTTATTTTAAAATTATGAAGTGTTAAGCAAAAAAATAAGTTTTGGAAAGAAATTCGCTGTTCATTGACATAGACAGTGAACTGAAGCAGTCTGAAATGGCTAAGAAATACATCTGTAGTTGAAAAACTCGAAGTAAGATGTTATATTAATTCAGCAAAAAATACAATATTATGTGTAAACCAGAGCTATACATCATACTCTAGACAATGTTGTCGTTGTATTACTTCAGCAAAGCAAGTCATAAGCAACATTTGTATGATTTTCTTGAATATATTTATATCCATTTTCTGGTATGTCATTATCGTTTAAGATATCTAATTATATTCAATTCAGTTTATTTTCCATTGATTTTCACTACCCAACGCTTCTTAATTTCGTATGCAAACTTTCTGCAATTGACCAAAACTTACTAGCTTGATAGAGATTTTGCGTATCCACGATTAAAATCAAAACAATGAATGAAGTGTGCCTCCATAAATTGTTAACATCATCTCTCATGAAATAGACATTTATTATAACAGATCAAAGTGAAGAAACAATATCATTAGCAGAAGTTCATCAAGAGCATTTTCATTGAAGCATAACAGGCCTATAGCGACTTCACTTACCTCTCTCCATTTCACAAAATCTTCAACTATACTTAGTAAGTCTTCATCTACATCAAGTTTCTTCTCCATACTTGACTGCTCGTCTATAGACCAATGTTTCCTTGGGTGTTGAATACAATATCAAGTATTTTAACTGCACTGTTTGTTACAATTAGCTTACTGAAGTGTCAAAAGTAACAATAGCTGAAATAATTTTAAAATTAAAATTAACAATATATTTACTGTTAATATGATGACCGAAATATTTTTATTTCTGTAATTATAATTTTCTTACATACAGACAAGACATAGAGACAATAGTCAATATATTTTCTTATAAACAAAATACATGATAACAAGCCGAAACACAGTGAATAAAGGAAATATGTACATAACAATTAAGAATGAGAACATAGGGAAAGTAAACAAATTTAATACTTGGGAGCATACGTAACAAGCAAAAACGAGATAACGGAAGAAATAAAAAAGTCGCTTAGTATCGGGCAACGCATGTTTCTATTGCTGGAGAATGGAGGAGACTGCATAATGAAGAACTTCACGAACTATACGACTCACCCGATGTTGTAAGAATAATGAAATCGCGATGACTAAGACGGACAGGCCAAGTAGCTCGGATGGGAGAAAAACAAAGATTGTATTTCATCTTGGTTGGAAAGCCGGAGGGAAAGAGACCGTTGGGAAGACAGAGGCGACGTTGAGAGGACAATATTAGAAGGGATCTTCGAGAAGTAGGTGTTTGTGATTAAAACTGGCTTCATCTTGCCCAGGATAGATCACGATGGTGAACGTTTGTTACTACGGCGATGAACTTGCGAGTTCCGTAAGCCATAGAGTAAGTAAGTAAGTAAGTTATAATTTTCTTGGTCTGAAAAAATATAATGATTCATACGTAAGATGCCACCAATACGCTATATTGATATTAGACTTGGAGGAACAATCCTAACTTAAATGGGTCAACAGAGATAGAATATTTCAATCTTACTATTTTTAATAAAATGGGGCTCAATCCCAGTAGGTTTTCAGCCTTTTTTATTTTGAATTTAAGTTTGAAGGCCTTTAGGCAACTTTGGCCCAGGCCGGATGGATGACGATGCACAGTGGGCTGAAATCCCCAAAAGCTGGCCAAGAGTAAAAAAATCTATTTTATAATTTTTGGGTCTTAGGTCGAATACTAGAATGTTTAAAGTATCGAATTCCGTTGAAACATTTGTCCCTTTGTTGTATCTGCGGAAGATCCAGTCATTTGAAATTCCGTTGACCGGTTCGGATGTAGTTAATGAGAACGTGAAAATAGTATATATTTTTAAAGTATCATAATTTAGTTAATTTTCAACTTTTATTGGATTTTCTAAATGAAAGAAATAGGTGAAGGTACGTAGATTTATAATTGAACTAATTAAAGCTGAGAAAAAAGTTGAAGTTCTCACAAAATATCGTTGAAATTCACAAAAAAGCGTAGAATTACAAAACAAAAATTTGACAAATGTAAAAAAAACAATTATGAGTTCCGCAGAATTCCACCAACATATTGATTGTACGACACACTCAATACTATAATCTAATGGAATTCACAAAATGCAACTGCCAATAGTTGCCCTTGCAGGATTTGTGCACAAGTTTCCCATTAGATGTCCAGAATTCCAGAAGGTTAATTATGACTCAATTTGGAATAAAAAAATGAACAATTTAATTAAATAAGGTTATACAAAGTTATTTAACCCGTGATTTGACGCACTGGAAAACAGTTACCTCAGGTCATTATACCTATTAACAAGTAAAAATACCTTTTGGTCAATTGGTCAACTCTGAAAATTATACCTAGGAATTTACCCGCCATATTTTACCGGCATTTGGAATTTTTTAATTTTGACGCCATAATCAGTATCAGTAACCTCGAAAATATAATGAAACTAATTTTCAACCCATTTGGAGAATTTTGAAGAAACAAATTGCCCGCCATATTGGATCCGCCATTTTGAATTTTGACTTCATAATCGTTATCAGCAACCTCAACTTCATAATCGTTACGTGTACATAAGATCATGCAAATTCAACAATGTTTTCATATCTTGACCAGCTTTTTTGGGATTTCAGCCTACTGTGTGATGGGATGATTGCTTGAATGAAGAAAGTAGGAGGAAACGGGAAAACCCCGAGAAAACCCACGCACACGGTGCTTGTCCACTACAAAACCCACATGGCATGAACAGGGATTGAACCGACCACCCCAAGTACCACAGGTGAGCATTCTACCATTGATCCACCGCTGCCCTCAGCCTTTTTTATTGTTTATTTTTTTATTGTCGAATACCCTAACTTCATTCCAAGCAAAATTGAAGTTAATTTTAGCGGTTTAAAGTTTGTTTCATACTTCAACAGTTTCATTGACTTTGCACTAAGAATGAAGAGAATTTTAAAGTTAACGGTATATCCAAACACATTCTGGGTATCAATCAATCCAAAAAAGTATTTGGGTCTGTTCCCATTTCTTCAATGTTAATGGTACACGCTATTGAAGCGCCAAACAAACTAAGCTCCATAAAGCTATTTTCTATTTGCCTGCAGTAAGATTTATATAATAAAATGAAAAAGGTGAGAAAATAGAAATTCTTCGTTAAGAAAATCTTAAGAAAAAAGTGTTGCATGTTTTATGTGCTGTTTTCTTTCAGATGACTGTAATACGACAACAAAACTGGCATAGGAGTCGAGTACTTAACCTTTTATTTTTATATTTTTGATTCACACACTTTGAAATAAGACCATTATTATTACTCAAAGTCACCATTATTATTTTCACCATAGACCTCTTAATAGATAGACTTATCACGCTTCCCCATTTCTGGCTGCGCTAAAACTAATAGGTTTTTGTTCAGAGCACATGGTTTTGAATCCATCCGCTAGGTAGCTCTGCCATAGTAGAATATGACGTCCATGGCAGAGCTACCTAGCGGATGGATTCAAAATCACGTACTCTCAACAAAAATCCATTAGTTTTAGCGCAGCCAGAATTGAGAAATTGCTAAGTCTATCTATTATGAGGTCTATGTTTTCAAATTTACAATCACATATTTTGAAACTCCACCAGATCCTAAGCCAAGGGGTCTCATACTCCTACGATTTCTTCTCCTCTCTATATTGTTAGAACAAATATGAGTTCAAGATGAATTGGAGTTTTAAATGTCGGCCATCTAGAAATCGAGGAAAATTAGATGCAATTTCAATTCAGTAAAGGTTATTAGTGACTTAGCAAATTGGTTACATCTAGATTTTTTTTGATTCTACTAAAAGAAAGAAAGAATCTACAAAGGCGCAATTCTTGTTGTTTTTAATGAAAGAACTGAAGAGCGAATACATAACGTTTCACACTGTCATTATCAACCAAGTACGAGACATTCTTTTTTATGGCTCTTTGCCAATACTCACCTATTGCCATAATCCAAACTGGGACCACGCCACCGGTTTGGACTCCAAAAAGTATCTATCGTACTCATTTTTCAACTTCGTTTGCGTTATTGAGTTTTCTGTCTGATTTAAGTGCTATAGATCGTTAACATGTGTTAATCAGAAGACACAAGTTGGAGATTATATAGCGGGTACAAAGATTCTTTGCAATTATTGGTTTCTGACGCACAACTTGAAACAGAATTGATGAGTGCCGAGTATTTTTATCCTACAATAGCATGACGCTGCTGTAGTTGATCTACATAGAGTTGACCATCAGAGCTCAACCATCAAGCACTAGTTCCCAATGCAATGAGTCATCCATATTCGACTAGGTACAAGGTATTGGAGAAGATAGCGGACAAGTGAAGAACTGGTTAACAGTAGTAACGAAGTAGTGGAATGGGGTGGAGTGGGAGCTGGGTTTAATATGTAAGAGTGATCGATAAGACTCATTAGAGGCATGGAGTAGGAATGGGACCCATGCTCTGACTGAAAAAGGGATATAGATCTTTTAGAAGGGATGACTGCACTTCTTCTTAGCCCTGAGCTCTTCTGAACAAACTGAAAATTTTTCTACGATTTACTAACATAGTTATTATGAAAATACGGCCTTGTATCTATCTTGAATAAAGCTGTGTTTACTTTAATAACAAAACGAAATTAAAGTGTAACAGTTTCGGAAGTATAGCATCTCCTTCAGACTTCATTCTACAACTAAACATAGAAAATGACTTAAGCAAACAAGAAAGGAGATCACATTTTACCTTCCACCAATCAGGGGGCAGTACTAATTAAAAATTCACTTCTCTTCTAGCGTTGCCCTCTCCTTGGGCGAGCATACCTGCAATCCACCTGTCGAATTTGCTGAGCCAAGAGATCAAGAACAACTTTTATCAGATAAATGCTGGAAATTCCTTTGTATAAATAGTTTCTCACAACAAGTCCTTTGCTATACCGGTTTAAACAAAAGAATTTAAAAAAAAAATAAAAAGTACAGAATAACCATGTGCTCAAAATTCAATAAATCAATATATTTAAAAATGAAAGTGACTATGTTTATCATCACGCAGAATTGATCGATTGGAATGATTTTTCGCACTTCATTAGACATTGGACCTGTCTGGGAAGTTATCAACAGTTTGATTCTAATATTACCTTGAGAGATATGGCTTAATTAGATTCGAATTGCCGAACATAAAAATCCATTTTCCACACCGTTTGAGCTAGAGATGTGATTTCTGGTATAAAGGTGTATTATCAATAATAGTTTAAGAAAATATTACAATATCTTGACAAAATCGCCACCTTGGATTCACAATGGTCTCCCAAAACTATTTTCCACGCCGTTCGAACTCGAGAAATTAAACTTTGTGTGAAGGTGTACGATCACGAGTATCGTCATCTGGGGTGACTTCGGACACTTCTTTAAGTTTTGTTTTTAAATTTACAGTCGTAATATGAATAGTACTGCAACCAAAATGTTATTTTATAATAATACCTATGGCTTACGTATGAGTTTTCATACTACAAAAAACATACACATTATTTCAACAATGATTTAAAAAAATAATAAACAATGTCCGAAGTCACCTCATAATGTGGGGCGAATTCGTACACAAGGAATTTTCCGTTTATTCCGATGTATCTCTTGTAACAGAGGTGTCATCGGACACATTTCAATGATTATACTCCGTATTTCTGTGTATTTGAAAGTGAATAGTGTTATATATTTAAAGTGTTTATTATTTTTAATGTTTCTATTTTATTATTAATGTGTTCATCATTTTTAATTTTGTTAACAACTACAATACGTGTATTTATTATAGTCACTTACAGGTTACAGTCATGACACAAAAAGAAAATACCTATATTGATGCAAGTCCCAAAATTAAACAAAAATTAAACAAACGAAATGTTTGCAACCATTTGATTCCGGGGCAATTATTCTTGAATCTTTTTTTGATTCTGCCAATTCTATTCAGGTAGCTCTTAACTAAGAGCTGCAGGTCTGTTTTTCTAAATAAGAAAACTCATTCAGCACAGTTCAAAAGCCCGAGTACATTTCATTCATCCTCATCTGTCAGACATTTCTGACCCCCATGATGACCTGGATGTTTATTTTTAATCTTGTCAAAGAGAGTACTTTTTGGTATCTGATATTAATTGGCAGTTTATCTAATCGCCATCTTCAGTGAAGAAGCAGTACGAATAGCTTTCTGCATATTCTCATTGTTATAATGTTGATAAGGCCACCGTCCTACAATCTTCTTGTATGATTGAACCAAGTCCGAAGTCGCTCCACGCTTCGCTGAAAGTTTCAATAAAGAAACTTTGTGTCTCGCTGGTAACGGCTAACAGAGAAGTGAAATATGTGTCTTTTTAACAACAGACAGGTCTACGAATTCAGACGTGCCACACCAAGAAGCCTTATGTACAGAGATTTTTCCGCCACCACTCAAAAATTGAAAAAAAAAAAAAAAAAATGCGAGAAAACAACATTAAACAACAATAAACACAAAACAACAATAAACAACATTCAAAAGCTAATCCGACTAAGTGTCCGAACCCACCCCGCATGTCCGAAGTCACCCCCAGATGACGGTAGGTTATGATGAAAGGGATAAACCTCCCCTATGGGGACACATCCCCCGGGGGTATGGGGGTAAATTTGCACCACGAGGGTGTAGTTCCTCGGAGTCTGGTTACGATAAAGGGAGCGCATCCCCCCACCCCCAAAGTTAGAGCACAGTCCGCGCGGGGAAGTAAGAGTATTGGTGACAGTCCCGATGATTGTTGCCAACATATTTTATTCACCCCGCACCAACGGGCGAGCAAATCATCTAGTAGGTTTATAAAGTTCTAAGTCTTCCAACAAAATCAAAACCTTTTATAAAGTTCACAACTTTTTTTTTTTTTTTACTTTGTTGGAAGGTTATGAGCTTATTGAATTTTGGGCACACGGTTATTCTGTATTCTGTTATTCTTTTAGTTCTTTTGTTTAAGCCGGTAAGCGAATGACTTGTTTCTGTGAGAAAGCATTTATACGAAGGAAATTCCAGCATTTACCTGATAAAAGCTGTTTTTGATTTCTTAACTCATCAAATTTGAAGGTGAACTGCAGGTACGCTTGCCCAAGAAGAGGACAGTGCTAGAGGAAGAAAAGTGAATTTTTAATTAGTTCCGACCCCTGATTGGTGGAAAGTGAAAGGTGGTCTCGTTTCTTATTTGTTTAAGTCATTTTCTATGTTTAGTTGTAGAATGAAGTCTGAAGAAGGAAGTGGTTACACTGTTACACTTTAATTTCATTTGTTATTAAAGCATATCAGCCTTGTTAGAGTGCTGTATTTTTTTTTAACGATTTACCAATGCATAACATGTCTGACATTTTATTACAATAAGTACAAATGATGTAATCTCCTAGTCGTACGGGCACAGTATACCTGAAATATTACTACTACCAGGTGTCCATTTCCAAACGGATCCTTCTGCAAAAATTTAGAAATTGAGATACTGGCATTGTTAAATTCGTTTTATTACTTTCGAACACATTAGTGTGAATTGTGATTCCAAAAGTAAGAATTCATATTTCAAGTCAAGAACAGAAACATAATTAACCATAAAATTTTTATATAATTTTACCTTTTCAATGTTGTTATACAAAAGTAAAATATTGGTAAATTACTACCTTCTCCAACTATTTTAAAGCTATTCATACCTTCAAATTTGCCCTAGATTTAAAAATTAGAAGTGTATACAGGTAAAATTCCTTTGAAACGAACGTTATTGTAACGAAATTTCCATTAGAACGAAGGTCTTCGAAATCCCCGGCAAAATTTTGTTCTCCAGTACAGTGTTCATTACAACGAACTAAAATCGTCGGACCTGTAAAATTCGTTATAACGGGATGATGACACTTATTGTTTTACTTCTGTATTCGTTATGACACAAGTGTTTGTGTCAATTTCCTATCATTTATGGTGCATGGACAAGGACCCGTTTGGAAATGAACGGTTGGAACGATAATTGCTAGTCTGTGCTTTTCACATAGGCCTATCTATTCCACATTCCATAGTTTAATAATTCCCAATTTTTGGTTATGTTTGTTTTGACATGCTTTGAAGTATAAACTAATCACCATTATCGATCTTTCCGACATTCAAAAAATTCAATTTATTATCTCATACTATCGCATAAGTTGTTTTGGATCTATGCTTGGCTGAATGGTTAGCATGCTTGCTTTCGTGCGTGTTTGTCCGGGTTCAAATTGTTGGTCTATTGTAACTCTATTTATTCTAAACTCTGTTGTAACGAAAGCCATAAGTCCCGCCTTTAGCAATTCACAATCTTGTTTAGAACCTGACATAAGCAACCAGTTAAACAGCTGCTTTTCTAGCGCTTTCATCAAAATGAAACATGCTATATCCCATATACTACGTGAATGTGAAGCAGATAGCATCCTGATCAAGATTCAACCAACATTTCCTCAGCATTCAGATGGTATTATTTAACGTGGTCTTTTGGGTATTCGTCCCACTGTGCACCGGTCGCCGACACAAGTGAATAATCGCTCGTTAAGATAAATCAGTAGAGCACCTCAATTGTGGTCGGTGACGCAATAGCTATGCCGTCTCAGGAGTTTTACTTGTACGCTTGACTGTAATCAGATGGTTGAAAAACGGTGCTCGAAGTGGGCGGGAGGGGGCACGCCGTGTTCTTACCTTTTTCATTTTGGATTTAGCGTACCTTTTCATTAATGGGACCTCATAGCCTTTACCTTCAACAGTCAATCGCCGCCACTAGGTGCAAGCGTACCCTTACTTTTCTAGCCCACTCCTCCAAGCGTGCCCTTACCTTTTCTAACCCGCTACGAGTACTGTTGAAAAGCATAACTTTCACACAATCTCAATATTCATTATCATGCATAGCTTACGAGTGAACGAGAAGTTCTGTCTTGGCTAGTGAGTCACCCGTCATCCTTAAGTTTCCCGCGGGGCTAGGGATAAGGGGAAGTAGTATATTATGACCAATAGTAGAAGTGTGCGATCACGATTGTGTTCGCGAAGGGCCTCAATCAAGTTTACTTGCTCCGGCCCCCACCTTATCTTACGCCCCCAATGTACATGAAATAATGATTTACTTGTAACAGACGGGCTATGCATATTCTCTTCATACTTGATGGCTTGATAAAAAGACCATTCAAAGCGCATACAGATAGCATCTTATCTCATTCTTTCTAGACTTCATTTGCAACATAACCTAACATTCGTAGCCTGAAGTCAGTGATTCATTAACAAACAACCGATTCAGAATCATCCCAAACCAACGTAGTCAATTTGGAACATTCAAATCGCTGCCAGCAGCAAGTTATAGTAACTTGTGATGGAGAATGGATTCTTCATTTATCAATGATTTATACATTGAGTTACTGATTTCAGGTTAGGTAAAGTTAGATTAGTTTGCATTACCAAAAATAAAACAAATTTACTATTTAAAGGGGAACTCTAATTGAACCTCAAAATGCATCATACACACAACAAGCCTTTGCCTTTCCTGACTGATTAAAATATTCACAATGAACGTTCAAATGATTTTTAATTAAAGATAATTTATTTTCACCTATAATCGATAACCTTACACTGCAATTGAGAAATGATCAAACTTTAAAAAAGAAAAGAAATAGAGTTCGGAGCATTAACCTCTATTTAAAAGCGATGCTAGACTGATCGATGCCTGTGAAAATTTGACGAATACGTGAAGCCAAGGAACGGAGGGTGGTATCCACTTCCAGTCTAAACCAATATGTACTAAATTTTCAGTTCTAAGGGCTCATTTTAATGAAAGCTTGCGTTGCATGCTTTGATTGCGATCTTGGTGAATAGTCAATTGAACACGTGGTGTAAATTAGTTTTATTAGTTGGCGTAACACGTGCTTCAATTGGCTATTCACAAAAAATCGCAAGCAACGCAAGCGTGTTTGAAAATCAGCCCTGACAGTTTCATACGCTTGTTATCGATGTACAGTCCGTATTTTTTACTTGAATCCTAATTCACACACACACACACACACACACACACACACACACACACACACACACAAAATAATGAAATATTATTTCTGTAAACTGGAGGTAAACTGTACTGTCATGCTCTACCTGGAGATATACGCAACTATGTCATTATGTGTTTTGTAGAAGAATTGGCAGCTGATAACGCTATGTCGCAGAAAAATGTGAAAGAGCGCGCTCAAATCAACAAATCTATGAACTGAGCTCGAGTTTTGCGAAAAGTGACATAGGATATCTTACCTCTGAGGTACAGATTTACAGCATGTATTATACACACATACGTGCATAGATAAAGAATTAAGACGTAAATGTAGAACGGAACGCACAGCGATAACAAACGAAAAAAGCTTATTTAGAATTGAATATTTGGCCCACATTCGATTAGGGCTGCGTTTCCTGCAAGCGTGCGTTGCTTGCATTGCTCTACGATTTGGGTGAATAGCCAATTGAAACACGTGATACATGTAGAGCACGAAATAAAACACGTATTTCAATTGACTTCTCACCCAAATTGTAGAGCAATGCAAGCAACGCACGCTTGCAGGAAAAGAAGCCCTAACCCAATATGGGCCAAATATTTAATTCTAACTAGGCTTTTTTTCGTTTGTTATCTCTGCAAGAAAAGCAACCCTTAGACTGGAAATGGGCGAACGAAGTATAATGTTTGCTCTGGCGTCTACCTTTCGATATTAGCCGAAAATTCCAGTAAGATTACGGGCCACAGCGTCTCAGTGGTAGAGCGTTTATGGCATTTATCGGGATCGGCGTTTTAAATGAAATTAAATATTTTCGGATGTCGATGAAAGCACTTTGATTACAATGTATTGTTATTACTTTTGAGATTTACACACTTATTTCTACAAATGATGAAACTTACACTTCTTCGTGTGATGCTTACTCAAATGGAACTACTTGTGAAATAATAATAATAAGATAATCACAGCAAAGTAAATACTAAATATCCAACGTATTCTCAGCAAATGTCTTTCTTCAATACTTCTTACTAAGAGAATATTTTCACGGGACCATACAGTGAAACATAGACGTGTTCTTTACATTACACACAAACGAAAAATATTATGAGATGCGTTTCAACGGATATGAACTTTCTCTTTCACTAGCGTGACTAATAATTAGCACTATGTCTTCTATACGCTATGTTCCTAATCAGAACGGAATATTCAGCAAATTCAGTTCTCGAGACCTTCACCTGTTTTCGCTTCAACGAACAAGATAACATCACGTGCAGTTCCTGGGTTTGCTAAGTTCGTAACTGACCAATGTTTATTCCGATCGTACACTGACTTATTCGAAGTGGACTAACTATTTTCAGTCTTTCAACGATTCCACTTAGGCCAGGCAATAAAGGTTTGATGTCGGGAATAATTAGGAGAAAGCTGAATTTTGGCCAGTTGTTACATCATTATTAGAGGTGCATTTTCCCCAAAGTCCCCGCCCCTCCCACTTGTGCTTCCCCCCAATCCCTCCCGAAGTACAAATTTATAGACTTCTAGAAATTTTTTTATATCTCCGTAACTAAGAGGCATAGCGATATGGTTCTTTTTAAGTTATAATTCCTAGATTACAAGCTACAAAAATGGTTATTATGCGTGTTGCGCTATTGCTAGTAGTTTTGCCGTAATTTATATCCAAAGCGCAAAATAAGGATATTTTGCTTTCAATATTTACACTTTTTACGGTGTAGCTTGTTTTAAACTCACAATATCAAAAACCTGTTCGAAATAAAAGTTGTTGCCTGTTTCATAAACTTTAAAATGATGTATATATCAATATGGTTGAAGCATTACTGTGTTAGCTATTGAGGTAGCAATGATGCGCAACAGCGCGCGAACAATGCTTTTCCTTCTATGTGTGCCCTATCCACATTAGGAAGTTGTGAGCTATCGACGATTATGACAATATATCTTTGCTGTGTAGTGGCAAGTAAAATAGGTGATGAATTGGTAGTGTATTTTGACTGTCTTTTCATGTGATATATCACGTACCCAGATAGCATGCCAGCTTGCAACAAGGTTGAATCACGTCAAAATTGCTATGTGGGTAGTGAAATAAGAGAAAAAGGTAGGTACTTCAATTATAAGCTATTTCTGTACTCAACAAGAGAAAATAGAACCTCATAGAATTTATTACGATAAGGTTATTTATATTATTTGAAAATTACATTTTAGTTGGTATAGTTTTTAGTAAAACTTACCTCTGAAGATGTGGTATTTTCAATTGAAAGTTGTAGGTTATATTTATTATTTTTTGTCAGAGCGTAGTAATCAGTTATCATATTAAAGAAACTTTTATGATAACTGTGACAAAAATGCTTTTCCGAGAAAAACCTAGTTTAATGTTGAAATCCTCGTAAAACACAATGGTTCGCCAATCTTTTGCCGCTTTTTCCATGCACAGTTCTACGTTTCAGCACGAAAGGAATATTCCGTTTAAAAGTAGGACGTTTCATCAACAGAAAAAGCACAGATCCCGAAAAAGCCCGAAAATGAACATTCCTTGTTTGCCCCCTTACTCTTCATTTTGTATTTTCCGAAGGAAATTCAGTTTGATTCTGAGGGGAAAAGACCAAAATTTAATGTCAGGCAAACTAAAAGGGATGTATGATGAAATAGCATCCAATTTTCTTTCAAATTAAGATCCCTGTAGTCTAAACGTTATGAATATAATTCTAAATTCGAAAACATTTTTCATATGAAATATAAGATGATGGCTTGCACTCTGAAATCCAATATAGCTGCAACCCCAAAACGCCTATTTTGTTATTCCATGGTTCCATACGACGCTGAATTCGATTCAGGAATAGAAAAAAAAGTTGATTTTTAAGCTCTAGAATAGTACCATATCGAAAGCGAAGACGGTGGCAGCCCTAAACGTATTTATTACACAAAAATATTCACAGGCATTATTGAATATGATTATTTCTCAATTGCTAGGCGTTGATACATTTCTGAAGTTCAGGTTGATTGAGTACAAGTTTTCGAAAACGCAAACACTATCTCAACTTCATTGTATCCTCCTGCTCTTGATTTATTCCTAAGTTCTACAAGCTCATATTTTACTCCAATGCATTACTCACCAGCAAAACTCTACAATGCTGTCGAAATCTTTCTTTTAAAATTAGATTTCTTTACAAACTAAAGTGCATATCACGAATCTGAAATAGTTTTTGATAAAAGAAATATTGCACATCGTGAAAGTAAATATTTAAATTTCTCACCAAAAAAAAACTATACATTGAAGTGCCAAATGAATTGACACGCCCACCCAGGTCCTCCTGTTGCCTTGATGACTGTGTGGTTCGCCTCGGCATGGATTTTGTCAGGT
>JAGDQP010000181.1:89979-137489 GCA_022664845.1 Lepisma saccharinum
ATTGCACATCGTGAAAGTAAATATTTAAATTTCTCACCAAAAAAAAACTATACATTGAAGTGCCAAATGAATTGACACGCCCACCCAGGTCCTCCTGTTGCCTTGATGACTGTGCGGTTCACCTCGGCAGTTCGTTTGGATTTTGTCAGGTGTTCAAACTATGTCTACTGAATGGCAAGTAATATAGACAGTAGTGCATCTTAAGCGCGAATAGACTATTGGACTCCACATATTCTCAGAAATGTTGTAGTGTCACACAGGCTGCTCCAGCGAAAGTTGGTAGACTCATCAGCAAACCAGGGGCCCGCGGCCCCTTTTGCAAAAAAGGTGGCTTACCTAAACTCAACGTGGCCAAATCTACCCTGGAGACAAGCGGATATTACGACACAGGAGAGGGCACAAAAGAAAAAAAAAACCACTATCGGACCTGAAGGGAGGGAGGGTACTACCCATCAGCACCCTGCTTCAGCCACATCGAAGACAGAACATACACTAGTCTAGTACACAAAGCATGCATGTAAGAAGCCGGAAATAAGTGCCCAAATGCAGAAAGTTGGCAAAAAACAAAAAGCTAAAACACGAAGAAAAGCATCCTCAAAAAAGGAGGAACGCAGGCTAGAACATCCCGCAGGAAAGTAGAACACAAAAGCTATTTTAGTGACCTAACGCAACTAGGCCCTAAAATAGTACAATGCTCAACACAGCTGCGCACTAGTTAATATTTAACACGAAAATTTGGATGTACAGAACTAAAAATGCTAAAGAATTGGATCAAATATCAAACTTTAACTTCATCTGCAATTACTTTCTCACATATAAATAAATTAACACTTCGCGGACTGAAATGTTGAAAGGTAAAGAACCTTTCCAGTAATACCACAGTGATGGTAATCTATCTACATCATAATGAAACCCCTGACACAAGAAATATCTGGTAAAAAAAAATATTTATTTTTACTTAAAATGACAATCGCAAGGCAAAATACTGATTGCTGAATTTTCTTGAAAAAAAAAAGTTACGTAATCGAATCTCTCGACCATCGAAATGAGAATTCAAGATGCTGTCAATTTCACATAACAAAAGGGTAAATTAATTATATGCAGAAAAGGTATGTCCAAGAACAGAGAATATATTTCACATACTTATTTTTTAAAACGAAATCAGTTACTTTTATATTCCAAAATGTGGTAGACTTGAACCCAGTTAAGTCTAAATTTCCAGAATTACTGAAGAATAACATTTCTTTCAACGAAAAGATTTTTATTTACAATGTAGCTACTGGGTAACAATTTAGTTTTTAAAGACATTAAACATACCGGTACATACCTGAATTTAGATAACCGACCCCCGATGCCTATCAAATTAAGCAGACATTCTTACGGTGCACATCACTTCACAGAAAAACCACACGAATTTCATATGAAGAAAACACTGAATTATTTGCACACACACACAAAGGGGGTATCAACTACACTAAAATTATATTTTTATTTGTCATAAAAATTAAGAAAAACCACTGAATGCCACATTTACCACAACAAATCACCTCACACATTGATGAATACCACTTCACACAAACAAATTGCCATAAGCATGCCTCGTCTCGTCCACTCCCGGTCAAGGCCAATATGAAGGGTGTAAGACGCCAAACTGCAGCATTCGATTCACAGCCTCCATTATAAAAGATATAGAGAAACAGCACCCAAAAGTTCTAGTTATTTACTAGTCGATGCTGCTCTATATATATTAATAAACTTTCCGTATATTGGCTGCATTATCATATTGCTTTTACATAACTTTCGGAGGCAGCGTAAATTTTGCGCAGCCTTTCCTACTCGACGACCATGTTTTAACTACTGACTGGCCTCAACCAATCAGAGAAGAGAATCAAATCAGACAACCCGGAGCGAAAGGGTGTGTGGCTAATTTCACCACCAAAATTTCAACGAGAAATAAACAACAATCAGATCTTTTTGTTTGTTTTTGAAGATTTTCAACGAAAAAAAAAATTGGTGAAGAAAATAATGAAATACAATATGCGAAGAAATATTCAGTAATAAAATGAAGAAACAATAAATATAAAAATCCCGCCAAACAACAATAAAAGGGATGTTCTGTATGGCTAATCTTCATTGTCATATGGACAAATAAAACTCTTTGAAGAAAGCTGAAGACGAAAAATATTGCCGACAAAGCACGAACAAAAAAGAAAAAGAAGGCACACAAAAAAGGTGAGAGGGTAAGATATGTTACGCCCAAGCGGAAATGGGTCGCTGCAACGTCCTAATGGATTAAAGTCCACACAATTTACAAGTGCTCTTAAATTAATTATAATTACGCTTTCGTGTTGTGCATCTGCACCGAGAACTTTCTGTTTTCGTAGAGGAGGCAGAAAAAGACTTTTTGTGGTGATTGCAAGAATATTTCTTTATTTCTCGCAGTAACCGATATGCACAACTATATTATTTGGAAATTCTCCTACAAACTATCTTATTAGGTTAGTGCTGCAATCATATTTGTAATTAATCTATTTACATTTAAAACGATAGCAAATCAAATTAATGCTCACTATTTAGACATTTGGAAAAGCTACTTGATATATCCCGTAATGTTTTAGATAAATATCTGTGGCAGACAGACAATCGTCGAGAATCACCGAGTAGTTTCTTTTACCTTCTTGGAAGTTTTTAGTTTCGCTGTGATTTGCGCACACACGCAGAAATGTAAAAGGCCTTTCTTACCTTAACAACAATCCTGGTCAAGTATTTGCTGCCGCCATGTTGATAGCTTACATCACAGAATATAATAACCTTATTCTAATGTTTTACAGTTAATTTTTCCTTCATTTTTATTCCTATTTTACTACAACGCATGAACTACTCATTCTGGTTTTAAGAAAACTTGTAAAAAGACTCTCTTCCACTTCAGCCATCCCTAATTATGATAACGAAAAAAAATTGCTGAAGTGGAATATAGAAATTACACTAGTTATATCTATAATGTAAACATACTTATCCTTACGTAAAATATAGTTTATTTCCAAATTAGACCTTTTGCATTCTGCCAACTGGAAACTGTCAGAAGTTTGGGTAATTAACTAGTTGTAAGAACAATAGATTACTTTTTAATTTCATCTTCTATATCACTATCTGTAAAACTCAGGACTACTAAAATAATAGTAATAATATGATAATCTAGAAACCTGTAGGCATTTTACGCTGTTAGCTTTCGAAATCTAAATTAAGTGTTAGAAATTGATATTATAAATAAAATGAAAGTAACATTTATACATAATACGTTCTAATACGTATTGGGAATTGGAAGCGTAATGTGCGTTACTAATTTCAAATATGGGTTGGGTTTACATATTTGAAGTGTAGCTGCTCTCGAACACATGCATTCATAGGATCTGTTGCTAAACCTTACATGAGAGTACAGTTTTAACCACATATTTACTGTTTTTGAATTGAATACACAACACGTACACTTTTCTGAGTGTCTATTCGTAATATAAAAAAACACCATTCTATATGCAATGCGAGGATACAAAAAAGAAACATACATTCGGAAACTACAAAAAATAATAATTCCTTTTTATAGAAAATCTAAAAAAATATATTTTAAGGAGGGGAAAAGACTCGAGCTGAGGACCATAAGCCCAAAGCCTAACCACTACGCCACGAGGCCCTTGTGGTACGTCTTGATAAGCATTGATTGATGCACCGTTTATTTGACAGTCTTCACTTCGAAAGTTAAATGAGATTTTATAACTTTTTTCGCTCCATTTCGGAGAATATAATAGTTTCTGTCACATGATTATGCAACGCATGCATTATATCTGGAATCTTTGTTTGCGTAATGTTTCATTTGAGTGAACATTTTTCTATTTTCAGTTTCAGATAGTACTAAAGATATGGACTGTTTCGGCGAGCGAAAACAATTTCCCTTTTTTTCCTCTAAATTTCCCTGCAAATTTCCTTATGTTGTCACATTTCTGACTTTTTGACTTAGAAATTGTTCGACAATTTTTCAATTTTTAATTTTTTCTTTCTATTTTAGTTATTTATTAATATTTTTGTGACAAAATTTCAGGAAATATTCCTTTTTACATACTTTACAAGTATAACAATTAAGCGAACGTCAGAATCCAAGGAGAAAAATATTATGTCAAAAACTGTCAAATAAAGACATGCGAAAAAAAATTTGAGCATAAGTGTACATGTTTGCTGAATTGCGTAGTATAAAAAATCCAATCTCAATATGCTTTTAGTTTAAGGTGGTTAGGTATCTAACCTTTATTATCGGGATGATTCACTTTAGATGGGAATATTTCTTTCCACAGAAATTCCCAAAATCAGGGTCGGCTGATGACCTTGAATGAATGAATGAATGAATGAATCTTTGGCTCAGGCAGAAGAGATGATGATAGATCGATATTTCAGTAGGTGATGGAAACTTGAAGGAAGATGATCAGAAAGGAAAATTTAATACTTGGTAATCATTTAACATGCACCTGCGAAGCAAGAGTGTATATAACTGATCCACCCTAAGGTAATGCAGGAAGAACGTTTCGTTTATGACTGCCAATGAACAAGAAGGTTGTAAAAGTCAGTTTATAGGTAGCCGGTGAGAAATTTGTTAAGTTCGAAATATCCCACAGTGTGATTATTACAAACCACCATACAACTCCCTTTCGGAAGGTCGTGGATTCGCGCCCACCGGCCACCCATCCTACTGCATGATGAGGTTTTCCCACGGGTTTCTCGTCAGTCACACCAGGCAAACGCCGGGATGGTACCTACAAACAGGCTCTGGCTGAATACCTTGGAACACCTCCCGGGCTGAGCCTGAGATGTCTAGAAGAGATAAATAAATAAAAAGAATCACTACGCACATTTCAAATAGCTAGTTGGCATATTTTGTTTGTTACGTTGTGCAAGTAGTAAATTTATCTACTACTCCACAATGAAAAACCACCTCGGCCTAATTATTCTAACTTAACCTACAGTCAGTAATAAATACCTACCCTTCCCTTGCGAGTTTTGGGGTGCAATAGTACAACTGGGCTTCAGAATTGTGAAAATCACGTCATTTGTTCGTTAATGAACCTTACTCTGCAAATTAATGCACTACGCGCACAACGCATTTTAAGTTTTTCCCTACTTTCCACGCTATACCATTACATGCATGGCACAACCCCAATATTTTCGTTAGCTTTGTCTACGATTTTTGTGAAACTATTTATTTTGCCATGAAAATGAACTATTTATTTTACTTTTCCATGCACCCACTTCAGCCAGTTAGGTAGTCTGTGGCAGGATAGAGAAGTCGGGTTAGATTTTTTCATCATTACGTAGTCTTGCTGCTGCCACAGGCTGTTATGCGTTGCTATTCCATTTACGCGACAATTAAATTGCACGACCGTGATATTTACGTTCACTTTGTCTCCGATTTATGGAAAATTATTTTGTCCCAAACGTTAGTTATGCACTCTTAAAAAACTTTATTTTTATATGGGCCAGACTAGTAAATTTGGACTTCGGCCCGTCACGATTCGCCTTTAGCTGTTAAAATCCACACCCATGCTCCTGCCGGGACTCAAACCCGGGATCTTCGAGCTGATGGCCTACCGCCGCAGACCGCTCGGCCGCCTATTTATGCACCTATTACAGCCGATAAGGTTAGCGTATGACTTAGAAAAGTCCGGTTAGATTTTTTTTCTCTTGTTAGGATGGGTTAAATTATGTTATGCCTAATTTCTAAATTCTTGTGTAAAATTGCCAGTGAAATTGTTGTTATTGGGTTGCCAGTTCCGGTTCACCGCTACAAGTACAAGTGCTTCTACTCTGAGACATTACTTGTAATATTCAGTTCACCGATTATCAGTCATGATGAATTTTGACTAGTTTCTGCATTGTTCCGCAATAGCTTACTATCTAGACCTTTTGGTATATTACGCAATTCTTCGATTGTTATCAAGTGCTGCATTTTTATGAGTAAAGTGTTCCCAGTATATCACACCACGGATACTGGTACTTTGAGGTCAGTTTTACTACAAATGTTTTTTCTTTGTTATGAAGACGGTCAATAAAATGCTACTTCGAAACTCATTGCAGGATTATTTTCTGCAATTAATGATGCCTTCTTGTGGATGGATAGAGCATGATGTTATTGTAGATGGGACTGAGATGAGTTTGGCGCAGTCTTTGTCCTTTCTTTTATTACTTAACGAAGATGGAAAGGTCCTTCATGGTGCTGGGATGCCCTGGGTCTGAGTGACAGGGTTTGACCTTCTCCGTGCTAGTCATTTTCAGGAGTCATAGTTGGATGCTCTGCAATTTAACAATGTCCAAATATGATTCCTGAAAATTACCAACACGGAGACGGTAAAAGCCCGTCACTGAGATCCAGGACATCCCAACACCATAAAGGACCTTTACATTTTCTTTAAGTAATGAAAGGAAGGACAAAGGCTGACCCCACCTTTCCCCTGGGGATGTCCAGCTGGGCGATTTGTGATATTCATGCGACATCCCATAATATCCAACGGATATACCATCATTATAGCCACATAACGTTTCACGGATATTCCATGGAGGTCCCGCGGGACGTCCCATGGGATATCCATGAAGCGGACATTCGGCCATCCGATCAACACGTATAGGACGGCCTGTGGATATCGTGGGATGTTGCATGGACGTCGCAAATATCCAGGTGGGACGTCCCCTGGATATCCATATGATATTGAATGCTATTAGGGATAGCTCTTCACAATTAAAATGGAATAAATGTAATGAGATATTTCCAAATTGTAACTACCGTTTGGGCAAGGGGAGGAGGATCAGTCTTGAAAGGAAAAGTTTTATGTCGCCCCTGTCTCTCTCTTTTGGCACAGTTAAGACACATTTGGCTGTCATCTGGTTGACTTCTGATCTACTGTCGATGTTATTTATATGTCTTCCACGTACGTAAGTGGGTTTTTGGTGGTGTTCCTGGCTGGCTGGGCCATGGGCCAACGGCGTGGACGATTGACCTTGCACTTGGCGTCTTATCTGTGCACAGTTTTTAAATTTATTTTTTCTCTTCACATCGCTAACGTTAAAATATACATGCGGTCAAGGACTTCTTTGAATTTTATAATGGACTCAGGAAGTCAGACGCTTTCCCAAAGAAAACAGACACTTTCTCTTCAAACTAAAATCTCTACAATGCTGGACTATGTAAAGGTTAAGAGATGACTTCACTCTTGAAACCAAAAGGAATTTGACGTAATTAGCCTGTCTTTCCACAGCTACCACATAAATGGCGCAATGTTATTATGGATAAAGTAAGTTATATAATAATGGGTAGTCTACACATGGCCGCGAGAGCACTCCCCATTCAATTACATTTTTCAAAGGACCACTGATACTAATTTTACAACTATATGAAGTCTGCGCGGGCCAAGGATTTATAACCATTACAACTATTTTTATTTTTTAAGAAAACCAAAAGAAGAAAAACAACTATTTAACAGCGTACTGCAATATCAATATTTTACGAAGCGACGGTATTGTCACCTAGCGGACCTTGTATTATAAAGGCTCACACCGCGCCTCCACGACAAGAACTACTAATACACTGCTCAGAAAAGAGGCAATTTCGGAATACATTTTGTTGGTTTACTCAATATCTTATTTTTTTTATTTTCTCAGGTCTGACTGTTTCGTTGGCAGGCAACAGAAATATTAAGAAGGCCTGAGACATAGTTTAGTCTATGGGCTTCCGTCATCGAACTAGCAACAGTGACTAGAAATAACTTACAAAGTACAATCTAAGATTCTATTTGCATAAAAAAGTATTGTATAAAACTGAAATGCATTACTAATATGTTTATATCATATTGAAACCTATACAATAGATTATAAAATAACGTGCCACCCATTGAACTGTACTTAATAATATATCGCTTAGTTAGTAACTAAAACCAGACGCAAGATGGTCTGGTTTTCCAGTTTCTTATTACGTCAAAATAGACCAATCTTTCAGCTCTGTTTCTCACGCTTGTTGGTCGCTGTGTGGTCTGCTTCTTTTATTATTTGTGTCTTAATTATTCAGTTATGCACATCATAGACATCCTGTAAATAATATTCACGTTATTTTCAAGAACTGAGACAACAAAAATCCAGCCGCACAGCGACAAGCTTAACAAAATGGGTCGGAGGTGAAATCTTGGTTCTCTTTGGATTAAACTGGATGTGGACAAACGCGGATAACTGTTCCCGCTTGCGATAACTTCAGATAGCAATTTGATTTATAATACAATCGAACACTCCACTACATAAAACTAGAGCTCACTGGTATTATAAAAATGGCAACACTCAGTAAGATGTAGGTTACCCTAGTAGCAGAATCCAAGTAGGTTTTCCCTCCTTTGTTTTACGTCGAATGTTCAAGTCAAACACATCAGACAAACAGAAAAAATCCCTTTCGGTAGGTCTACAGGCTGAGGTAGATTTCGAAGTTTCGCTGGGAGCCGGGGCTCGTCCCCCAACTTCAGTGCTTTTGAGAGGATGCGCCTCCTTTATCTTAACCAAAATCTCCCTGCAGCACTACACCACCACGGAGTACATCTTCACCCTCCCACGGTTGGCTGTGCCCCCAAAGGGAAGATTTGCCCCATTTATTGTAACCTACTCTTGGTCATACACCTTCATTGAAAATTTCGTTTCTCTAACTTCAATGATTTGGAAATTGGGTTTTTGGGGCGGCCATTTTGGATCCAAGTTGACGACTTTTTGAAAGTTTTCTTATTTTTTCGTGACCTACTTGTGATAGTACAACTTCAAGTAAAATTTCATTTATCCAGCTCAAACGGTGTGCAAAATGGGATTTTGGGCGATCATTTTGGATCCAAGGTGGCGACTTTTCCCAAATGTTGTAATATTTCCCTAAGCTACTCGTCATAATGCACCTTTATGCCAAATTTCGTATCTCTAGCTCAAACGGTGTGGAAAATGAATTTTTAGGTCCGCCATTTTGGATCCAAGATGGCGTCTTTGAACTCATTAGGTAACATTTTCATAATCAAAAAGTGATGTTGTACCTTTATGCCAAATTTGATTTCAATAGCCCCAGCGATTTAGGCTGTGTATTCTATACAACAATGGGTTCGGCGGCCATTTTTTGGATTCAAGATGGCGACCGATTTTGCTCATTAACGAACTTAACCGAGCTATTAAGCCTAGAAACAACATATAAAAATTTTCAAATATCTTCAAAATTATGGCCGCTAGCGTGTTAATATATATATATATAAATATACACTTTCATATCGTACCGATCTCAATAGGTATATTTTCTTCGAAATCTACCTAAAAATACGTGCTTTCAGGAACCAAAGCCCGTTTCATACCTCAATAATGAGCATCTTAGGAATTATGAGCACTTCATTAATTCCAGTGACAATCAGAATTGAAGTGGGAAACAAACCTTAGTTTCTGAAAGTCTTTTCTTTTCCTTTGTTTATCTTAACGTTAAATTTGAACAAAGGCAGGGAAAGCTACCCGATTTGAACCTTGAGTGCAAACTACAACATGCACCGGACTTTCAGGTAAATCAAGTTGCGTTCAAAATGTACACATTCCGGATTTTTCTTTCAGAAGAATGACATATGTTATTTCATTAAATTAAAAATACCTTTGAAATGTATTAGAATTTTAATATATTGAGCTCAAAGATACTTGACCCCGTCGAAATTTCTTTCTATCCTAGAAGAAAATATTGTATAATGTAAATCATTAAATCATAGTAAGAATACTGAAATCGCGACGACGAAGGTGGGCAGGCCATGTAGCTCGGATGGGGGAAACGAAGATTATAATCTACCATGGTTGGAAAACCAGACGAAAAGAGAGATCTTTGATAAGACCGAGACGTCGTTGGGAGGACAATGTTAGAAGGGATCTTCGAGAAGTAGGTTGTCATGATAACTGCCTTGATGTTGCCCAGGATAGAATTCAATGGAGAACGTGCTACTGCGGCGATGAACTTGCAAGTTCCGTTAGCCATAGAATGAGTGAGTGAAATCATTAAATGAAACGAAATTCCCACCGAGTAGTTGCAGCTCAGTTGCTAGAGCATTGGTTTCCCATTCGAGAGGTTCTGGGTTCGGCTGACGTTTTTCCAGCGTTCTTTGTCACGCCAGGCAGGCACCTTCAACTTAGGCCCTGGCCGCCTCCTTCTCCGTATCCTTTTCTACCCTATCCCGGCCTGAGCCATAGACGCTTAAAGGTCTAAATAAATTCAATTCCAGAACATCTAAGTGTTCACCCAGAAATATTAAAAAAGCGTAATTTCGATTAATTTTCTTTCATTATTTCTTGACATTGTTAAGTTCTATGGTTATATGGAAAGAGCAAAAATCAAAGTCAATTGTTCACAAAGAATGGCCTACTGTTATTACTAATACCATGACGACAATTTTGATATATATTTTCAACATCTTTGTTAAATAAACTACTGCGTTTTCGGCGTAGGATTTTCAGCAAAAGATAACTGAATCATAATTAGTATCCTGATAGTAAGTGAAGCATGGAGACTGTGACTGATTTGGAGAGGACTAGGACCAATGATAGACGTAGGAGGGGCCACCCCCGTTTAGCCATCGGAAGGGCAACTGACCTGGCCTCGGGCCGTCCATTCCTGGGATGAAAGGAGTCATCCTGGGATGGTTTGCTGCGCGAGAGTGTTTTTGCATACTTTAACAGTATCTTGGCACCGTACTGGGCGGGTCAAAGTGCTCTCTCCTAGGCGTGTTGAGGGGTGGTTCCTCATCAACTGCTTGAAGGGACGATGACGGTTCTACCTGAAGAAACGAGGACGACAGTGCTTCTACCACAACTAATGACTGAGACGGACCCTATACTACAAATCGACAACAGCACATGGGACAACGATGGAGCATCGACCACAAGAACTACGACGACCAGAATTATGACATTCATTCATCAATCTATTCATTCTTTCATGCATATATTCATCAATCTATTCAATTCTTTCATCCATACTTTCATCAAACTATTCATTCTTTCATGCATACGTTCATCAATCCATCCACATAGTTGGGTCTCCGGCGCAAGATTGTTTGGTACAGATGGTCTTGCGTCCCTCTACCAACTTAAAAAAACAGAGGCCCTCACAGACGGTAGAGGCCTTAACGTGGCTGTGAGGTTTTAAACTAACATCTACCTGTATCAATATTTCCTAGGTTTTATGGAAATTATCCAATTTATATTTTGCCTACCCATTCACCAGAGTATATGTGAAGAATATCCAAAGTTTATTTCCAAATGTTGCTACATTATCCAGTGTCAGGACCATTTGGGATTAATTATGGAATATCCGATGGAAAACTATGCTGCATGAGTTAGCAAAATGATCAATCTTATAACAATATTAAAGACCAATTTTAAGAACATTTCTGGAACATTTTAAATATTTCCAGTGGCGGTTATTCACACTTCTCTGCATAATTTCCAATATGCGACACCTACCTACAACGGGCGATGCCCCCAAAACAAAAGATACCGAATAAGATATACAATTATACAGACTGGTTAGCTTAATGCACCGACGAAACTTCGGGATGACAGCCAGTACATCAAAACATAAGGGGAAAATCATTAGTCGCCAGGGTCAGCATTCCTCGCGTTTCGAAGCTATAGGCTACAAACTTGAATACCTAGTGAGAAATCTGATAAATTTAGTGTCCTCCGTAGCTAAGCTGATTCACTGAGAACTCCTGGGTTCTATTTTTATTCCCACCAACATTTTTCATCCTTTTCTAAGCTACCAGAATGTATTAATAAAACCACTCTCAACTTGTAGAAACGCGTTTGTTTGGACGTTCTCAGTAAAAGTAAAACTCCCCAGACGTTAATGTCATATGTTTAACATCAACTAAGAAGTATGCTTTAATGTATCTACAGGTTAACCAAACTGTGATACGAATCAGTCTTCTGGAACGCCAACAGCAGCGGCACGCGAGTTTGTAGAAACAAGCGCAGAACAATATCCATTGACAATCCACAGTATTATTATTTAAACCTTTGTAGAAACTGATATTTTAAATCATAATAGTATTACTAATAAGTACACACCAGGTGTCAACTATTGTCTAGTGGTACGTCAGTCGAAGTAGTTCGAGAACTCTACACTACAGAATTTACTAGGGTCGTTGACTTCGGATCGGAACAGGAGAGACACTCAGTTTCCAAGTTTCCGTCAACTTTCAGAAGCAAAATGTCGATCTGGTACCTAGATGAAGGTTCTGACTGCTAGCTTACTCTTCCCTATCCCTGCAAAATTCAGTCATCCTGAAACAGTATGAATGCACTAATATCTTATCGAATGTATACATGTGTTTGAATTATTATATCGCTGAAGAAAATTTTACTCAGTTAGTTATTAGCTGCGAAGCTCTTTAACATATTTGCATGTAATATTGTATACTGTTTTAGCCAAATAATGAATGTACAGAATATCAAATGCCATTTTCATTTTCCTTCATCTTTAACCTTGTTAGGAGTCCGTATGGAGGCGTTGGTATAAAGATATAACCTGTTAATGATCAGTTGTATTCACCAAGTACTAGTCTTGCATGACTTTTCTCACCTAGACCGTAAATGGCATAGTAAACGTATCCCTCACTCTATTTGTTACTGCTATATAGTAAGAATATTTTCATATTAGAATCAACGTAATCTCCATCGTCAAGAAGTGGACGATGAACATTATTTTTATTAAATAACGTTATATTTGGCCACTGTGCAACGACTTAAAACTACCGTTTTTATTTGGCCAAAAGAGAGCATTGAACCCCTTGAGTTGCTGTCTTCGTCCATATTTTCCAGGTTGATATATTAACTTGGTTTGTAAATTTTCACCTGTGTGCAGTGGGGTTCAAAGTTGGAACTTTCCGCACTCGCCGTTTGTAGCTTGTCACTCTAACCCATCGGCTACGAAGGATCTTATTAGTGATTGAGATTTCACTATTACTTTGTAATGGATGGATGTATGATTCCATGAATATGATTATAATGAGTAGTCGAATGATAAATTATTATTAATCGAAATTCATGTTCAAATATATTTAAGACATTTGTTACAAATTTTGTGATATTGTTTACATGTTTATAATTTCCGAGATTTTAACCGAGAGTGTTTTGTATTTGCCCCAAAGAGCAGTGCCGGTTTAATACGAAGGAATTACTATTATTATTACTAGTAGTAGTAAACCTAATATTATTTATTAAGAATTCTTGAATTAATTTTTTAAAGCCTTAAGGCATCTTTGGCTCAGGCCGGATGGATGATAATGGGATGATTGATGGATTGAAGAAATTGGGAGAACCCACGCACATGGTGTTTGTCCACCACAAAGCCCATTTGGGACGAGTAGGGTTTGAACTGACGACCCCAAACCAGAGGTGAGCGCTCTAATCATTGAACCACCGTGGTCCAAGAAATGTTGAAATGAGTTAATTAAATGTATGAACGAGCAATTAAGTACGAAAAAAATTCTCATATATAATTGTGTGAATATGTATGTTAATACTTGATGTGCGTTTCACTCTAGAGGAAGATCAGATGAGATTATAACATCGGATCATCGAATTCTTTTATTTTAAAGAATAAAATACGTATGAAACTTTATTTTGAATCTTGTATTCTCTTCGGAAGCTTTGAGCTCTAAATTTGAATAATTAATGTTTGAACAAGATATCAGTTCTTCATTAAACGCTCCGGGATTTGGTACGACCTTCGACTAGTCGTAGTCTCCACTAAGCGTCAAACAAATCCAGACTGGAGCACCCTAGATGACCCCTTCCCCCCACCCCCCAATCGGAATTAGCTTTCAAGATAAACCCATAGCTTTACCAACTGAAAAGACAAGATCCAATGTATATGATTACTACACTGCATACCTGAAGAGAATGCCACTGCACCTGCTATGTTACGAAGACTTTATCTGAAGTAAAAGGCATGTGTATAGGCTAAGGTGATCATATTTTTTCCAGTTATTCAGTGAAGAATGGGGATAATTCAATTTTTCCCACTGCAAATTTAGCTACCTTTTCTCTTCCCATTACTACATGAAAGATTATTCTTAATACTTTGTATCTATACTCCTTGAATTACAGTTTAGAAATGAGCGTTTAGGTCTATCAGAAAATTTCTAATATGATTTTAGAAAAGAGAAACAACAAAAGGAGTACAGTTCAAAGATATAACGAAAAAGTAGAGAATACAAAATTGAAAAGAGTATATGTAGTAGCTCTTGAGTCTTGACAGAAGTCGTTTGCGAATGTTTCTTTCTAGTAAAAACAATAAAAATTTTCGAATAATATTTATTCTGCAAACCGTGGAGACAAATAGCCCAGGGTAAATACTTTTCCGGAAACCCGGTGGTGAGTGGAGGCAACACTAGGATTGCTAGTTATATCTTGTGTTTTAACTGTGGATGCTGCTTCGTTGTTTTTTCTCTCCCATCCCACACCATCAGATAATTGACAACATTGCTAAAAGATGGCGGCAGTGCAGTAAAATGGCATTACTTCGGAGTTAGGGTTACGTTGTATAAGCCCACATGTTCAACGGTTTATCCGACGTTTAATCATTGTTGAAAAGATGGGAGAAAATAGAAAGACGGGTCGGGATGGGACAGAAATTCAACGAAGCCGCTTCCATAGCTGTAATACAAGATACAATCAACAATCCTATTGTCGAATTCCTGCCAATACACAAGACTTTTACTTCAGATGAAGACTTCGTAACATAAATGGAATAGTAAAATATTAATCACTATGAAGACCCTTCGTAGCCGAGTGGTTAGAGTGACGATCTACAAACGAGTACGGGAAGTTCCAACTTCGAACCCCACAGTGGACAGCTAGAAAATTTACAAACGAAATTAGTGTCAATGTGAAAGAAGGGAACGGAGGCAGCAACTATCTCTCCGACAAGGTGTTTAATGCTATCTCTCTTTTGGGCAAATGAAAAAAAGAAGATGGTTTTGAGTCGTTGAACAGGTGGGTAAATACAACGTTAAAAAACGTTTCCAAAATACGTTTGTTCATCGTCCACTTCTTGACATTGAAGACTACATTGATTTTAAACGTCGAATAAGCCGATTAAGAGGTGGACATTTAGATACATATAGAACGTTAAAATTACGTAGCGAGACTAACGTTGTATTCACAGTTTTTCAACGTTTGTGTGTCGCTGGGGTATACAAATGTTAACATCTTCATCTAGATATGACAAATCCAAAAGACAGTCTCTGGCTTAGTTTCTCCTCACTATAAGTACTGATGTCACTACCACCTTTGTGCTGCCTCTCTTATTTACAGCAGGCATTCTTCTGTCGCACAATACCCCACCACATTTATCGTCCCATATTAACCAACAAACCAGTGACCCGATGTAGTATTTTGGTTTCATACTTATAAATTTCTAAACTTGATGAGAATTTTTAGTACCGAAGACTTCCAAGAATAGCCCTAAAGATATTTATCATTATTATACCACTGAAAGTAGTAAGGTAAGCTTAGTGAAGCAATGTAGAATCGTTTCCTCTCTATAATTAGGAAGGCAACGACTACACAATTACAACTTTTAACACTTTTTAAGTTACGAAATCATTCAAAGCAAATGTCTTTTCATTACTTTATTAATAGATTATACATAAATATATTAATATAAAAGAATATTATAATATATAATCAAATTATAGTTTAACAAGTGTTTGCATAGATTCTGGAACTTACTGGAAGTTAATTGTGCTATTTATAAACAAGAAATTTTCAAGAATAAATTACTTACATCATTTTGAGTTTACAATTGTTACTTGCATTCTCAGTTTACAAATAAAAAGCGACATATATTAATAAATACGTATTTGGAATGAAAACCCAAACATTTTGTATTGTCTAATTGTGGACATAATTACCCAGATACAATTTCAGGCACTTAGATGTAAGTTTTGATCACATCCAGCTATAATTAAGTCCAATTATGTACAATTAAGTCCTATTTATATGTACTGGAGAACTATTTACCAGGTAAAGTGCAAATATTTGTCTAAGGTAACTACGTCATCGGACATATCTTAGGTTTTATAAATATGTGTGAGTACAACCCTACTCGGCAAAGCAGAAGCAAATTATAACAAAAGGAGCTACCTGAGATTCCTGACAGTAATAGTTTAATTAATTAAGTATATTTATAATATTTTCATCAATCTGGGTGTATGTTGTCACTACATTGTCAAACTACACGCATGTTTTCATGTTTGTATTAAAAACATTCAAAGTTCCGTAACTTTATTAAAAACAAACCTATTTTTTGTTTTTATTTTACGAAAATACTTTTATCTGTCATTCTGTGTACTAACTTATACGAGAAACTACTCTCCCTAGTGAGGTATTAACTGCGAACACCCCGTATATCTGAGACTTATGAGAACTGTGGTACTGGGTTGTTATCAGAGGAAATATAGCGATACAAGCAGACCTGGTAACACTACAATAAACGTACCTTGTCTGAATAGCAGTGAGGGAGCAAAAAAGGCTGTTTTCGGAGTGTCGAGCTAATCTTTGTGAATAGTTTTCCTCGTCATTTGTGGAGTTCTGGAGCATGGGCCGATGGACGTCTGAATTACACGGGGTACTTCGTCCAAAATTACACTAAAAACCGTTGGAATAAGTTCTTCAAAGACTATACCAATCTTTTATAATTCTAGTTTAATTAAAATGACTATTGGCTGTACTAAGACACAAAACAATCTCGATACATTCTGGATCTAATATATTCACAAAGAACAAGTATTGTAACAAATTCATGCAAAGAGACCCTAATACTTTCCAAATGTGGGAAATTTTATATGTTGTTACGGTAGCTTAGGTGACTTACTCTGATACTTATAGGTGCTTGCCATGTGCTCCACTGTTCTGGAGTAAATTTAAGTTTCACGTACTTGAAAAATTCGTTATTGTCGATTAACACATTTCTCTTTTATATCGCAATAATGATTTACCAAAGAAGAAGATTTACCAAGAAGTGGGTCTAAAACCACTTCTTGCAGTTGGTTTCAAAATTTAATTTTAGTTTTATTGTGTATTTTTAGAAATGTATTTTAATTTTCTAAATAAAAGAAGCCTCCAGCATCCGCTCCGCACCATATCTCGGCCTGAGCCTAAGAAGCTAAAGACTTTAAAATACATTCAAATTCTAAATAAGAGAGTTTATTTCATTTTACGGACAATGAAAAGTTAATAATGCAGAACAATGTTAAATAATATATTACTATTTGGATGAAGGAAACCAGATTTGAATGTATTAAGGCTTTTCATAATCCTTAACTTGTGTGCCAAAGAAATCTCCACCCTTAAATTTTATGTGAAATTTTTCGTTTTTAAATTTGCTTCCAACGTGGAACAGCTTATTTATCTTTGTCTATGGCAGTGATGATCAACTGTGGTACGCGTACTCCTGGGGGTAAGATTCAGAGCATCTAAGCGTACGTGGAAAAAATGAACAATGGCAGAAATAAGAACATAACATCAATATCGTAAGGAAGATACAAGCAAACCCTTGAGAAATTAATTGAATATTATGGAGCAGGCTTTCTTCGATTCTTAACCTCAAGAAGAACTCCGTTGCGTCGCTTTACTATCTTGGTTAATGGTGGGAAGTCCTTCCTTAAACAAGTGTTGCAAAAATGACACCACAAGGGGTACTCAGGGGTTCGCTCGGGCAGCCAAAGGATATGTAATTGACAAAAGGTTGAGTGAAGACCTTTTATCTAAAGTAATATTTGCTTCTTGTTTCCATTATGTCTTGGTAAAACCTTGCACCTTGTTTTTCTCTGACATCAGCCAAACTTTCGGAGAACTCAATGCGCAGTGTACAAAATTCCGCTCATATTGCAACTCCATGCCTTGAATTTATCAAACGCTTTCCACCATTGTTCTATACTTATTATCTTTCCTGTTCCTCAGAAAATTTTGAACAATATTTTTCAATTATATCCACTTTTGATTATCAATTTGCATCATCGTGTTTCTGATATTATTTATGTTTCATGAGACAGATGTGTAGACTCATGAATATGACATTTTATTGAACTTCCGAGAGAAAACCTAAAAATGTTGTTGTTAATGTTAACAGGAATAATACTTAAGTATGCAGTCAAGGTTATGAAAGTGTAACATATAAATGACTTCTTAAAATGGAAGCTAAAAAAATAGGAATTCAGCACACAGAAAGTTCTCTCCGAAACAGATTTCATCAACATTCGTGAAGAATAGGCTATAACCAATCGTTAGTTAATGTATATCAGGGGTTCTAAAGTGAAACTTACCCTTACTCTGTTAATTTCCACATTCAACATTCTTCAGCTTATCATTTAATATTTTCCTCAAGTCAAAATAATAATAATAATATTAACCACGATTTTGCAGCAGAGAAATACATTTTGATCACGGTTTGGACATTTCGGCAATGTTGCCAGGTTCCCGTCGCAATATTTTTCTCAAAACACTGAAACATTTCCAGATTTTTAATTTTATTTTTTTTCGTAAGTTTACTTTCAATATTACTGAAAACTAAAACAAAATGTTGCAAAAAGATTTAACAAAATTTTCCGATTTTTTTTTTTTTTTTTTTGTATTCTTTTCCCTTTTACCCTTTATGTGGCCCAGTTTTTTTCGTTTTCGGGAAATTTGCCTTCACCTGACAACACTGCATTTCGGGTACAAAAGATCATGAGTAGCTATATCTAGCTATATGGTGGTTAGATACTAAAAATAGGCCAATTGAATGTCTTACTTCCATTTTCAACAATAAAACTGCAACGGAAGAAATGTTTCTTATACGCAACAACCAAAAATGGTTCTTAAATAACAATTATATATGAAAGTAATAAAAGTGATAATATTAAAAAATTGTGTCGTAAAAATGGTTTACAGCTTTTAAATATAAACAAGAAATACGCCATAGAAGCGTGATTTAACTTCCCAACAACAAAAACCATGTAGTTTAGTTGTTATCAAAGTTTATCAATAATTTCATTATCACTTCGGCTAGAACATGATTTAAAGAATGTTAACATTATTTTCCAACTATATTTTGGTGCCTAACATTAATACCATACTTAGCTGTACAAAAGAAATAGTTATTATAAATTAAAATAAGTATTAAAAATTAAGCATATCCTATTTTCGAAGGCTAGCTAATCATCTAATTTGTCACAGATAACTACCCCAATAAATTGCGCTGAATATAATAAAACAAATCGGAAATGTGATAAGCGCTGACAGATCAATACAGCCAGGTCCATCTTTCCGTTGGAGAATTCGCAAGAAACGTCCTAGCCTTCCTCCACACTTTCTTGATAGTCTCTTGAGCTTGCGCTGAAAATAATAATAATAAAATAAGTAATTTTGATTTGTTTTCTATTTATCTACAATTCCCTGCTACAAGTTAAGCACAACAGGAAAGATATTTGTGTACAGTTCTCACCATCGACCTCCATTACGATACTGGATTGACTGCAGCCATTAAAAATTTCATGAATATGTGAAGCTAGGGAACGGAGAGGAAACTTAATCTCGTTTGTCCACTTCCAGTCAAAACCAATAAGGACCAAATTTTCGATTCCAACTCAGTTTTCTACGCTTGATATCGCTGTGTGGCCCGTTTTTCATTTATGTCTTAATTATTGAAAAAAAAAACCGTAAATATTTGTAGTATTTTCTATTGTATGCAGAGTGAGGTATACTCTTACATGAATAACTCAGGAATTAAGACTTGAATCAAAAAACGGGCCACACAGCGATTTCAAGCGTATAAAGCTGAGTTAGAACTAAAAATTTGGTCCACATTGGATTAGACTGGAAGTGGACAAACAAGTTTAAATATTTGCTCTGGCGTCTATCTTTCAACACTAAGTAGTTACTCCAGTATAGTTTATGTAGAGCTCGATGGTTCTCACAAACTAAGCTTGTGGAATATACTTCTTTTTCTTTTACGTTTGACCCAAAGTCTGTATTGTCTTCAATTGGCTCTTCCACTGTTAGGGCTCCTTTTCTTGCAAACGTGCGTTGCTTGCGATTTGGGTGAGTAGCCAATGGAAACTCATGGTTTATTGCATATTGTAAGTGTAACACGTGTTGCAATTGGATACTCATGGAAATCGCAAGCAACGCATGCTTTCAAGAAAATCAGCCCTTATGTTCCCTTCCTCAATATTTTATGTTCGCTGAACTTTAATGTGGTGTAAATTTTCAAGCGAAAGGTAAAGCAAAATTAGTTAACGTTGTTGAATTTTTTTTATTGTCATGATATCAAGGATGGAAAGCGGTTCAAGAAAGACATAAAAGGAAAAAGGCATCCAAATATTTCTTTAATTGTTTAAACAAACCCGTTGAGTATACGATGTATTATCTTAATTGTGATGCATTCATTGTTTATTTTTAATTCTTTTCCTTAAAATGCGAGTCAGCAGTTACTACTTTGAGTAACAACTAAATACAACATCAATTTATTAAAATCGTTATTGCACACGGTGATTACAACAAAATCAAACTTTTGCTAAGTCGTTCGTCTTGACTGTCTTAATTGAAACCAACACCTACAACTCATCTCTACTGGATTTCTGCACCGCATACATTCCTCATTGAAACTTGTAATCCTACACATTGTGAAACTAAATTGTTGTTAAGTGCTTGCTTTAAACTTCATTTATCTTGCTTCCAGTACGTTTGGACCCTAAGTAGCTTACTCCACGCAACCACATAATTAAGGTAAACGCACCAGTAATAGACAGTGTACCAGTAATGGACAGTTGAAGAGAAAAGTTGTAAAATAAGATTTTCTGAAGGGCGGTAATCATTTCACCTCCGTGGGAAAATTTAATATAGTATGTTTTGATGCCACTGAATATTATTCCCTTGCCATCAGTTTCATCTGCTTTTAATTAAATGATGTTGAAGTTAGGTCCATGGTTACACCAACTCTTCCATGTATTCTGTTAAGCAAGTGATTAAGGTAAGAGCTTTCTGTTTTTATTCACAAAATTACCATAACGATTACTCTTTTGTTGTTCTCACTATTATCCATTACGAAATGTTGTTTCGAGCATTTAAATGGCCAAACCAATTATAACTTAGATCTGCTATGCAAACCAGGGGGTGTCCATTACTGGTTCGGCAAAGTAAGTTTTTTTTAAATTATGGACACGCACTATTCATTACTAGGTTGAAATCAAAATCGTTGATTGATTGGGTTGTTATTAACGTCCTAAGCGAGCTGGTGAGATTCTAAGGACGAGACTTACAGTTTTTGGTAAAGTGGCCTCCGAACCATTCTATTCAATAGCCCTCTGCAGAAATTGAACCCATGACCACGCGCGCAGAAAGTGAGCGCGCTAAACTCTCCGTAGCTCCGAGGGCGAATCATAATTCTGTTAATTGTTTTATTTCAACTTAGGAAAGATTATTTACTCTTCATGACCATGAGATTGTCAGGAAGTTTTTAGTTCTATTTTTTTCAATGATGAACGTGGGGATGTCCATTAATGAAATGATTTGTTTTAATATTGGACACTATTCATTGCAAGTTAGAATTTACATTTTTATAACCACAAGGAACCTTCGACTCAGGCCAGAATAGGGCAGAAGAAAGGAAGCGGGAAGGAGTCTGATAAGTCTAAGTTGAAGGTGCTATCTGGGCATTTGCCTGTTATGACTGAAGAAAAAAAAACGTTAAAACCTCAGTAAGAATGGCCGACAGCTGTTTTCGAACCTAGGATCTTCGAAATGATTACTCAGTGGAATTCCATGAAACAATCAGATAATCGAAGAACAGCACTAAACATATAATCTTGTTTAGTACGTATTCATATTCGAAACATCAGCAAAGATTATTTATATTATTGTGCGTTATACAGTATGTCCATTAGTGGGTGCCCATTACTGGAACATCCAGGTTTTTCCGTGTCCATCACTGGTACAAAAGCAACGTTAAACAAAAAACGCGATTTCCTCTCAAGTAGTGTATGTTGATGAAAGTAATGGTTAGAAATCACTAGAAAAAGCATGGAGAACGTGTAACATTCTCATTTGATCAATATATTTGAACTGTATTCTAGTTAAAAATTATAACGGTGAAAAGTGTCCTTAAAATTGTCCATTATTGGTTCGTTTACCTTATAAAATTTTTCAACAAGTCTTTTGGCGAAGGATCACTTTTACTTTCCTTATTTACAACAATAAATCTACTTACCTATGTCTACAGTATTTTCGTGTCGTTTGCACGTCCACTGAAGCTCAAGTTATTGTAGAACAGTTTAGTTAGTTACAGGTAATAAATATTCTAGAACGACTACTTAGCCACAAGCTTTTCTAACTACCTTATGTACTGTACAAAGAAACATACATTTGCATTATTTATAATCTTTACTGTAAGCCAGGAAAACAATATAGTTCATTTTTAAAACATGAGAAGAAGGGGTGAAATGGCCTGGCGCATGTGGATTTATATTGGACAAACGAGGAAAGGGCTTAAAGCGCACCGCTCTGCGCATCCTATTTTACAATAGCTTTCTCTATTTAATAAATACCAAAAGCAATGTTAGTATTGTAGTTATTTTCCCTGACATGTGACAACACATTATCTGGCAGGTAGTTGGAAGCTCCAGTAACACTATTCCTGAACTGTGCAGATTCAAAATGGTTGCTGTAGTTCAGGTTTCTGGACGCAAAAGGGTCAACAGTCATTGAAGTTCAACGTGACAATAGTCCTGGATTTACTCTACGTAAACTAGATATTAGCATGTTAACAAAAACATGTAATAAATTACAATCACAAAGAAATGGTCATGTAGGATTTACCTTTCTTCGATTTTGTAAGTCGGATGATTCGACGTCGGTCTCCTCACTTTGTTTCTCACTTGGTCTCTTCCAGACACTTTCTTCCCACGCTTTCTCAAATCGCGTATAAAGCAACAGCACTGCGTATTCTACCATTGCTAAGGATACGAAGAAGATACAGGCTACCAACCAAACTTCTACGGGTTTTATATGAGTTGATCCTGGAGAAGTATTTCTGGAACAGTAAATAAGAAAGAGAAAGAGAAAATTACGAGTATCAACAAGATAAACACCAGAATAGGTACTTGAATTTTGAACTTTATTTATAGCCTTTAGGCATCTAAGGCTCAGGTCGGATAGGGGAGGGAAAGGACTCGGAATGGTGTAGGAAAGGGCCTATGTTAACGGTGCCATCCCGGCATTTGCATGGTGTGACTGAGGAAATACTGTGGAAAAGACTCAGTCACGATGGGATTTCGTTGGGATCGAACCCACGACCACCCGAATGATACGCCAACGGTCTATCACTGAGCTTAGGTGGCTCGGTACCAGGATAGGTATTACTAGTATCCAAGATCATTTACTAATCCCAGTACTTCTGGTTTCTTTTTCTATTTGTTTTGTCTAATAGAAAAGATAAGTTTACTGAAGGAACTGAGCCAAAGATGCCAAAAAGCCATAGACAGTTCAAAATAAGTTAACTGAACCAATCAGAAATCAATACAGAATCCATTAGAGTTTCTTCGGATAATAGAAATGTAAGACAAATAGTTATAACGTAAAGGCACCAGTTCTCGACATGTTAAGGTATATTTGCAGAAAGTGCTTTCTATAAATCTATGTGTAAGAAACAACCCTACTTTTTTCACTTCATTTGCCACTTCAGGTCTTGGGCGATAATGTAATAACATAAATCTATTCGGTAATTTGCATTATAGTGTCAGAATTACGTTTCTTTACAACCCTGAGTTTGCTCCAGTAGTCGTCACCCTAAATGTTGCTCTTCCACTATAGTCGTCACGCCAATGCATCAGTAGTCGTCACTCAATGCTCTACAAACATTCGTTTGGAAAATATGTATGATATCCTCTTTCTCATCTTCACTGGATCTGAACCTGGCAAAATAAAGCGTGCCTTGAAAGAAAAGAGGCACAGAGAGCTTGTGCTAGAAGGTCCTCAGAAATTCTTCTAAAAACACCTGAGTTGACTTCCGGTGGAATATGTAGGAATTTAAATTTTGAATTTTACTGACGGATACTCGAAACAGTGAGGCTATCACCACGAAATTTTTATAAATTTAACATCATATTAAATTAAATATATCACTTTCTGGTGTAAAAATTTTAAATAGCAATTTTTCACCTGTTATCGTCACCCGTGACGAGCATTGGTGCTAACAAGGGATGTGCGTGACCTCGAACGCTCAGAATATAAATCGCTCATCCCAGAAACAGTGGTATGAGTCATTCCCATGCAAAACGCAGCTGTTGTCTCCTAGCGCCATTCGACTGTGGCATGTTGTACCTGCACGAACAAGTACTTACTCTAGTTGTGTGAATAGTATAGCTGCTGTAGTAGGAGGCCTTCTTTTGCAATGTTCGGTTGTGGGTTAGAGTGTAAAGAGTGTTCGGTTGTGGGCTAGAGTGTGAAGAGTGTACATCGGTATCATGAGGCGAATTAATCCCATGAATGTTGTCAAACTGTTAGAGGCAAAGTTACGACGTGATGAATATGGAAACGTAATCGGAGTCGAGGATATGGAGTTCGCGAATATGTTACATGGCATAATAAATCACAAATACAATGGGGATGACACAGAAATGCATGAAGATACGCTGGATAGGTACAGTGATTTTGAAGGACAGGAAGAGCCGGTACCTGAAGTTTGCCTCATCTTTCATCTCCAGAACAACATTAACCTTCAAGTGAAAGTGAGTATAAACCATCTCCACCCAAAATGTCGAGGACCAGTATATTACAAGATATTAATGACAACATACAGGAAAACATTTATGAAGACTATTACAATCGTGGATTCAACTCCTATAGCAAACTTATGAGGCGCTATGAGTGCATTCGAAGTAAATCAAATTGCAAGGTAATATTAGATTACTTGACTAACAAAAAGCGAGCTCGAGCTCACTTCAGGAGAAATAAGAGCTGTCACAATTAAAAACTATAAAAGAGTACAGGGTAAGTCAAAATGATGTACCCGATTTCATAAATTCATTTTGTGAAATATAATGAACATATCTGAATGTAGTACATGTGGTAAGAAGGGTAACTCTCAAAGTTTTTTTCAGTCACATCAAAAGTGCTCTATGTGAGCACCTCGCGTAACACGACACACATCAAGCCGATAGTCTATCTCCTGCCAAACCTTGTGTAGTGTGTCACGGTCAATCTCTGCAATAGCTGCTGTGATGCGGGCGCGAAGGTCACCCAATGTTGTTGGAAGTGGTGGTACGTAAACACGATCCTTTATGAAACCCCACAAAAAGAAATCACACGGGGTCAGATCGGGGGAACGAGGTGACCAACGAATGAGAACTCGATCCTCCTGAGATGCACGGCCTATCCAGCGCTGTGGCAATGCCTCATTGAGATGATCCCGAACGCTGCCATGGTAATGCGGAGGGGCACCATCCAATTGAAGAATGAAATCTGCACTATCCTCTTCGAGCTGTGGAAGGAGTCATTGTTGAAGCATATCAAGAAAAACATGTCCTGTCACAGTAGGTTCAAGGAAGAAAAAGGGCCCATAAATCTTTTCAGGGGAAATGGCACAAAACACATTCACCTTGGGTGAATCGCGTTGGTGTTCCACAACTGCGTGGGGATTATCAGTTCCCCAGAGCCTTACGTTGTGTCTATTCACATTCCCAGAAAGGTGAAACACCGCTTCATCACTGTAATGTAACCTTTCGGCGAACCCATCCTCTTCCATTAACGTGAGAAAATCAGCACAGAAAGACGCTCGAGCAGCATAATCAGTGTCTCTTAAGGCTTGTAGCAGTTGCAAGCGATAGGATTTCATTTGTAAACGTTTCCGCAGAATTCGCCATACAGTTTTCTGTGGCATTTCAAGTTCCCTCGCTGCCCGGTAGGTAGACTTCTGTGGACTCCGCACAAAACTGCCGCGAACACGTTCCACTGTCTCTTCCTCAGCTGAAGGACGGCCAGTCGATTTTCGCTTACAGATGCAGCCCGTATCTCTGAATTTTTCATACCACGTACGAATTGTTTTTCCAGTAGGTGGGTCTCTGCCATACTTGGTACGGAAATGCCGTTGAACACTCATCACAGAGTTGTTTACATGGTAATCCAGCACACAGAACGATTTCTGCTCTCCAGTCAGCGCCTTTTTCGTTAACTGCTTCCAGCGCCGCGTAGCGGTAGACAATGCAACCACGCGGGACATAAACTAAACTCAACTAAACTTTGAACTTTTGCCTTTCCTTGCGCGTAGCTCACATTAAGATATGTTCATTATATTTCACAAAATAAATTTATGAAATCGGGTCCATCATTTTGACTTACCCTGTATGTAATGTCACAATTTGATAGGGAAAGAGCGTATGGTTCTGCTGTTCACTATTGATATCTGCAAATGTGGGCACTATAAGCGTCTAAAGTGGTTGTCCTAGACAATTTCACAACTTCGATTACTTTTATCAACAAACTGAATATGGCATTTTTTCAGGCATATTACTACGTTCCTTACACGTAAGAACATACAATAAGATCATAGTGTAAGACATCCCAGATGCCCTTGAACTTAGCCCCCTGGTAATTGTTATAACAAAAACACATACAAGTAATGTGCCACTATTACTCAGAGGACATTTATATCAACGCATAAACATTATTATTTGTCATCATTTACGTAACTATTATGTATGAACAGCAATATGTACAACGAATAATGCACTCTTTTAAGCAAACAGGTAGTTAACAACTCCAAGTTGTATAAGACCTTATGTAATAATGCAAATATCATTATTTTGTACAGCGCAGAGTCTTTTCCGAACAGACCCGTCGGAATGACTTGAGACATGGATTCAGTGGGCCAACATTTTCCACTAGTCTTTGCTGACCCACGAATTCCTCATAGTGTTTGTCTCCGTCACCCGAAAGGGGAAAACGAAGCTACAAGGTACGTGAGTTACCCAGAGACAGTAGTCCGATATTCGAGTTCGTTCAGTAAACTTCATTTATATATTTATAGTAGTGAACAGGCTGACAGCCAAGTTAGCAGCCAAGTACGACAATCGTCGAGTCTGTCTGGTGAGTCTAAGCGCTGGAGCTCTGTAACCTCTCTTACATAATGAGACTAAACAATTGTCTTTAGAAATCTCTTGCTTTTATTTTTATTTATGTAACTCCTACGGATCCCAGTATAAAGAACCGAGGTTACTCTCACTCCGGTGAGCGAAAACTTTGCAATAGTATTCGACAGAAGGCACAAGGGTTTGTGAAGGAAGTGAACAAATATGCAATAGACAGGAGTGAGGACAAAGAAAATGTTTGGAACAGTAATCAAAGTCAATTTAATTTTGAAATGTCTTCACTGACAACACTATCTCACAGAGGCGAGACAACTACAGCTGGTGTGTTGCAGTCTATATATAGTTATACACATAGTTATACAATTGATGTGGCTTTATCAATGAGCGGCAGATTAGCTAACAAGCTCTATATCTGTTTTCAAGAGCCACAAGGCACTTTTGGCCCAAATGTTTCAAAGAAACTTGAAGCAACCTGTCCACGAAATATTCATGTGGAAGCAAGCAAAAGTGGCAAAATGACGAAAGAGCACATGAAAAGTTTTCTAACTACCGACCTTGGTGAACATGTACGTGACGATGCGAAGAGCCCATTGCTGTGTGATTCCTGGTCAGGCCATAAAGATCGTACTCTGTTAGATGAAAGTTTTCCGAACAAGAATGTTACGCTCAAGATATTGCCACCGAAGACAACAAAATATTGCCAACCTCTTGATGTGTACTTCTTTCGGCAATATAAGCTATACGTGAGAAGGATCGTTGATTTTGTAAGACTACAATGTTAAAAAGTACAAGTAAAAAGTTACACGATCGTCATTTCATCATCAGACTTCACTCTGTGCAATACAATCAACTTTCTGCACCGAAGTACAAGCCTATGTTACAATATGCTTGGCAAAAGGCAGGTTATGACATTGACATACCAATATCATCGTTTGAAAATGTATTCAGTGCGGCGTTTGATACTGGACTGTTTGAATGCAGAAGTGCTCTTGAATGTGAAAAAGTGGCTTTAGTCAGATGTGCATGTTCTGTTTTACTTTGCTTTGACCACGTCATTGAAATCCCACGCCTGCACTTTGAGGACTGAATAGCGGGCCAACACTATCAGGTCACTGGAAAAGGTTTGTTGTTCAGATAGCATAATTATTTTAAGCAGAGGGAAATATATCAATCGGTCACGACACTGCAATATGTGTTTTGTCCTCTTATATCGATATTTTCTTTCTTCGCGTTACCAAAGTCCCTCTCTTAGACCTTGAATAGGTGATCATTCAAATGTCTCTCGGGGTAAGACGTACAGTTTGGCATGCGAATGGCTCATACCACGGTTCTTGGGATGAGCGATTTATATTCTAAGCACATTTTCGTGGAGTTCTGAGCGTTCGAGGTCACGCACAGCCCTTGTAAGTATGTTTGACTTGCACCAGTAGTCGTCACGCCCCAAAGCAGGCACGCAGACTTCTGATAATTATTTTGATCATTAAAGAAGCATTTTATGCACATGTAAACATAAGGTACTTATACGTAAAACCTCAATGCTTATTTTTTTAATATCCACTTGCTTAACACATTTTAGTAACAAAACCATGGCAATAGCCGGAAACACGAACTTGCCGCCCAAGCACAAGAAATTTCTACTAAACGAAGTGACGTAATAAGCATATATTAATGGTGCCGGTTACATACCAGATTATGACTGCTAACTTGGCCTGTTTTTGTCCCCAAACGATGAAATGTTTTCGTATTTTTACATGTTTGGTAAAAACATGACGACCACTAGAGCAATGACGAGAACTGGTGCCTTTACCTTAGTACACTAAAGATCTTTTCATGTGGAAACGAAAGAGTATTCTATTCAAAGGAAAAATCACAGTAGCTGATTCATTTACGTTGTCAAGTTTTGGTTCTCTTCCCTTTTGAATATTTACATCACACAAACTAAGCTGTCCCACGTAACAGTATTGCACCGAAATATTAACATTATTGTTCCTGTAATAAAAATAAATATATCAAAATGGAGGGAAAAAATATTTTAAGTAAGATTCTTTGGTGGGTGTAATATACTACAAAATATGCAAAAATATGTAATATAAAACAATAGTGTCAGTAACTTTATGATCGTCTAAGAGTTTTATTTACTAATATTCTCTGTGTGTTTACAAATTCAAGATTAAAGTGCAAGGAACCGATCGAGTTGCCGTAGCTCGATTGCAGGAGCGTTGGCTACTGATCGGAAGGTCCTGGGGACGATTCTAGCGGCTGCCGATCCTGATGAGGTTTTTCAGGAATTTTCAATAGTTACATCAGGTAAATCCCGGGATGGTACCTGCTAAGTTCCTGGCCGACTATTTTCTAACATCCTTTCCCCACCCTATCCATACCTGAACCTGAGATGCCTAATGCCCACGGATATAATAATAAATTCAAATTCAAAACGTAAGGAGTGCTGATTTGATTCCCGGAGTGGCCGCAGCGTATTGTTGGAGTGGCTGGATTTTCATTCAATCTTACGTTACTTGCTTTGCTTACGATTTGGGTAAGTAGCAAATTGAAACACGTGTTTTATTGCATGGTTTCTTGTAAGGTAAGTGTTACACATGTTTCAATTGGTTACTCATCCAAATTGCAAGCAACGCAAGCCTTTATGAAAATCAGCCCTTAGAGTACGGTCATACTGCCAGCGTGTGATCGAGCGACGAAAATAAATAGTAGACGTATATACTTTTTTAAATGAATGTGGCCGTACCTGACGACGAGCCAGTGAGCGAGCGAGTCCGAAAAAGTTGTAAGAGAAAATTAGATCTGGTTCTATTTCTGGAGCGACAAAAGTTAAAACGTGAAAAGTTCGCATGTAGAGAAGCACGTACGGGAGTTCACGGAGGGTTGGTTTATAAATTCCATGTGTTTTGGTTTTCATTCTGTGACAGTGAGGTTTACCAAGAAAGAAATGTTAATTTACGGAGTCCAAACCTAACCACCTTTATGAAAAAAGAATGATGCTTATTTCAGAAGGAGAGATATAACAGATAAATTGAAGAGTGGAAATATATAATAGACTAAACCCAAAAATTTTCATTACGCGAAAGCGGGCTTTCTCTAGGAAATAACCATATAAATATACAAAATATTTGTTGGATCTCTTTGCAGTACCTTGAGCTTATCCGTTGACTGTTACATATGCTTAGAATACATTGAACCGAAAATCTCAGAATTGTCATTTTAGTCGCATAGCCCATTCTTCAATTATGGGAAGAACTTGCAACCTGTTAGGTAAGAAGTCGAAAGTATCCAAGAACATCCTCAAATAGTCAAAGAAACGATCGCCATGATCTCGGAGTTGTTTGTAAAGGTGATGAAATTCCACGTATGCACTTCTAACTTCAGTTATTGGTGAATACTATATCTTCTTTTCCTTAATTTTGTTTAAATGAATTTATGGTCTTTAAGCATCTCTGGCTCAGGTCAGGATAGGGGAAAGGGCGCGAGAAGAAGTCAGCCACGGCATACGTTTAAAGTACCAACACATCATTTGCCTGGTGTAACAGAAAAAAAATTGAAATACCTGTCAGATGATCGATCGCTGGTATCGAACTCAAGACCTCCTGAATGTAAAGCCAACGCTTTACCAACTTGCTATGTGTAAAAGCGATTGGGTTACAAATTATACATCTGCTTATGCTTATATGTTGTGTTTTCATAGTAAGTTTAATACGACATACAATAAGGTACGTTGATAGATAAAACTATGATATTTGGCAAGTTAACTTTGATATGACTATTTCTTTAATATGGTTATTGGGCTATAGTTTACTAAATGCCACCTCAATAGAATTGTGGAGGTTCAGACTGAACCGTATTCTCGGCAAGCATATCTTGTCTTTTATTGGAAAGACAACATTTCAATTTTGTATCAATATTATTCCTACATAATGGAAATCTAACTTATAATTGTTATTCTTAAATGGTGCCATCTCCTAACTGAGCTTTCTTTTCTGAAGAAATTTAACCTTAAAATAGTTTGTAGCTCGCTCGCTTTCGGTATAGCCAGGTTGTCGCTTAGGGTGAGTCTACATTAGGCCAAATTTCTGTGCGTGCACGTGTTGGTGAGGACTGCCTCAGAACGACGAAATCGTCAATCGTTTTTTCCTACTTTGGACTTTGAAAACATAAAACAAGACAAAGATAATACATTCGCATAATTACTAACTGTAGAAATTACTATATTTTCTGGCACAGAGCACTAGAATAGATCTAAACATACAGAAAATGAAAATATAAAAAATCCGAAATAATTCACATGTGCTGTCTTACGCCCAGTTTTACAATCGACCGTTAAGCTCATAGCCAGCGCCAAGTTGCGGTCAAGCCAGAATTTTGGATTGCAAATTATCACTTGGCCTCAACTTAGCGTTGGCTAGAAGCTTAACGGTCTATTGTAAAACTTGGGGTTAATCAGTTTGCAATGTTAGTGCTATCATTGTTCATACGTCGCCAGACACTGTATTTACGCTAATTGTATGCAGTGTTCGATTTGTTATAAATTACGAAGGGGGATACTAAAAGTAGTGGGAGCTGGTAAGTTTCAACATACTACTAGTTTGGGTAGAAATACAAAGATTTTATCCCTGGTTGGAATGATATTCAGAATCAACGGCCAGGGATAAAATCCTCACGCACCAGGGAAAATCCCCGGCACCTCCCCCTGGCAAATCGAACACTGATTGTATGTGTATATATTTTTATATTCAACCAGATATACTCACACAGTAAGAAGTATTTCCGATACACTTTCAAAATAGTTTTTTTTTAATACTAAACACTTTTTTACAATTGATATGTACCTACAGAGGCTTGATCGGAAGTTGCCTCCATTTCAACTTTGGAAATTTTTTACAATATTTTCTTTCACACTGGCAAGAATTTTAACGTCAGGAGATCATTTTGTAAATAGTTTCATCAATTATATGTTTAAAAAATATATAGTTCACAATATATATTCCAGTATTGTTTCATGCTTTTTCTGCAATGTGCTTGAAAAAACAGCTTGCACATGTTTCATAAACACGCATAATGACACTTTTCATAAACTTATGTTGAACAACATTAGTCCGTTTTGATGTTTATCAACATAGAATTTCGAGGTTTAACCCACAAACCCAATGAAAAAAATTTTAATTCTCAGTACCTGACAAAGAGAAACATTACAAAATAGTTGTGACAGCTTATAAATCGTTTCGGATCTTTTAGATGCTTTATAAGTTTAAACGTTCTGAAGTGCATTGTGCTACAAATACACTAGTTTGTATAGTAAATATTGACGTGCATGTATTCCCTTTGATTCGTTTTCTGTTTTCAGAGTTCGGAGTAGCAAAGAAATGCCCCATGATTTCGCCTTTTTAAGACAGTGCTCACCAACATGTACACGAATACAAATTTGACCTAATGTAGACTCACCATTACGCGCTCGCTCTGTTGCACGCTGGTAGTATGTCAGTACCCTTAGGCAAACTACTGTACTCAAGCGCGTATGGGTAACTATACCCAAGGACGTATGTAGTCTATTCCTACTAACCTTTACATGAGATATAGACAAGGGAGAAGACCTCGGAAGAGTAGTCCCTGACGTAATATAGCTCACCTTCACTGCAATACCATCTATGAACGTTCTGCTTAAGCACGTTTTGAACGATAAATACGAGTTTCAAAGCGTTACCTGACTGACCCACTAAGTAGAGCGTCGGCTTTGTGGCCGGGATCGATTCCCGTATACTCATACTGACGCCAGGGACGTATTCTCTCGAGACGGACGTAAAATGAGCGTAGAAAAATAAATTTCAGGAGCCACAAGATGTAGAGAAGTGGTTGAGGTGTTGTTGGAAAGGTCTTGGCCAGACAGGCTCAGAAGTGTCTTAATTTGTGCACTATGTCAGTACTGACAACAAATTTTAAAATTCAATTTTCCAATTTCTTCAATTCCGTTAGAGTTATCTACACCAACCTTTGTAACAATCAGCATATTCACGCATATATTTTTTTAATGTATGATATTTTTTATGTAATCTCGTATTTTATATTTCTTTTCTGATTCCAACATTTTTTTTTAAATAAACGTGAAAGGATTCTAATACCGACATGCATTCATTTTTCTACTCGTAAACATTTGAATTTACTATTTCCTCAAACAATTCAAGGCTACTAACGGGTTGTACCTTCGGCATCTGGAGAATGAGACCACTTTAAATGGATTCTATAGCAACCTCCTGCTAATTGCAAACGCCATTAACCACGACAGAGATTGCGCCCAGTGAAGGAAGACCTCCCGCTGAGATGAACAGTACCTTTCCATAGCTCATACGAGTACTAGACTCTTCGTCGGCCAGCTTGAAGACATATTGTCGAAGGGGTAAGACTATGAAGCTACTAGTAAGCACGTTCCAGGAAATCTAGCATTTGGGAAGAAACGTTAGACGGAAACAATGCCTAACCGAAAGAAGGACATGAATAAAGGACACCCAGATGGATGACCCACCTTTCCTTTCTTCCTTTCTTTTTTTAAACGTAACGGGATCGAGAGAAAGATCGAAAAGCGCGAACACACTCTTAAAAGTCAGTATTGCTCTAGTCGTCGAAGTGTGTAATAGTGCATTGAAGACAAACGTTTCTGCCACAAGCGAGTGTGAAACGCGAACTAATTTCTTATATACGAATAGTCTTTTGTGTACTATGAGCGGCTGATTTTCCTAGGTGTGTGTGACCTGAACTCGATCTCTTACTCGGTCTAGTTTATTTGTCAATGCGTTTTCTATATACATAAGAAGATAATAGTCATACGATGCAGTGTGAAGAGGTGTACTTGTGTAAATCCGTACAACCTAGCGGAACTCTGTGTTCGTCAACAGCAACGAGAGTAACTACCATATGTAGCTGGACTACGTAGTTGTCGAACCCCACATCCATAAGGTACCAAACGTCAAGGATGGTACATGCTTCAATTAAGGTAGGATCAAACCTTTTCTTCTATTCGCACCATCCGTATGCCTTGGCCAAGAAGCGTCGAAAACACTGGTATCTTCTGAAACGCAAAAGATACAGAATGTTTGAGGAAAAATTCTCAAGTTCTTTTCTTGCCATTACGTAGCGTGGATCCTACCCATTTCCAAAGTATTGAACCAGACTTTCTTTATCTGAAGTACTACTTTGAGTCTTACCGAAAAGTTTTTTTTTTCTTCTCAACCTCCAACTTGTGAACACCGGAATGGTACTGCAACTTTTAGCCATGAACGCCAAACTCCGAGTTCCCTTTTGCTGAACTGTCAATTGGTCCATTTCAGTCTTTCTTTCTTTTTGAAAAGTCCCCGGAAAAACTCTGTTAAATCTAGAAACTTAGATTAGAATTGGAAACGATTCTTCTTGAAACCTTGGAACAATTTTTTTTTCTTACGTCACTTGCCGTTAATGGCACTGCCGTAGTGTAACATGTATGTATAGTGTTTGAATTCACTGTGTGAACGTTTCGGAGTATAGTCTCCATCTTTTCTAATAATTAACGCAAAAACACAATAGTCCTTGCTTGCCACATTAGCATTAGAACAGTGGAGAGAAACTATCAAGAATTCCAAATATCCGAATTATTCAGATACTTTCTATTTTTTTTTGTGTACGAGAAACGATAAAAGAAAAGTTATTACTCGTATATATGTATGTGTCCTACAGTACGTTCTAACACCTTAAGTTCATTTTTTTTTTGTTATTGTATCTGGTTTAAAGATAAATAAGGGGCGTTGTCTTTCTTTGAAAGAAACGATTGTAGCTGGTAGCCACACCTCCTCCACTGACCGAAGTCCTGTTTCTTTGCTTCGTTATGTCTGGACTAGAGAAGATAACTGAGCACTAACAAAGAACAGTTTGTTGATTCAATTTTGAGTCGGGTAAATGAAATCAAAAATATTGTTTTGTTTGGAACTTGTTTTTTTTTCTCTAACCTCAAAATTAATAATAATACAAAATTCCGTTGCCCGACCGGTTGTATAGAATCCTTATGTAATCTACGAATATCCATATATATATATAATAGTGTGTAATGAATTCTTGGCCAAGTATTCAGATACTTCGTATAATGTAATTAGCTGGTAAGATTATTGATTTATGTATGTGTATGCGTTATCATATAAATATTTTACCGTAGATATAGTGTGAGATATTTTTGAAAAAAAAAAAATGTTTTCCACGAAGTCAGCTATCTACCTGCATGTTTGAGTCTGAATAAAATTACAAAATTGAGTGTTACTACTTGAGCTCCAAAACAACCAAATTATGAATAAAACGCCCCGGGTGTCGAAACTTAATTAGCTTAGTGCAAACGATCATCATCTGAATTCCGTAATCTGATTGTTTTGATTTAAAGAAAAATCATCTTTGCATCAATATGTAACTTCTTCTGAATGGTGTTTTTTTTAAATCCATTGCTATTTGTAACTGAAGTTTTAAAACCAATCTGTATTAAATTAATTGAATCTGGTGGAAGCGAAAAATACAGGCGTGCTCAGATAGTCATCCTCAGTATATAATTTGAATATAAACATGTAAACCTCCATCGACTTTTGTCAGTCCGGCCCTGGAATCATAACCACAACAATAATGTGAATACGCTAGTGTGGTGTAAATGTATTAATGTTCAATTCAAACCATGACTCTGTATTCCGCACTTGAACTTCTGTGTACGTGTAGCATTATTTTTAATATTGTTGACCAAATTGTTTGAGCCTGGTAACGAAACTGTTCATGTCACGACAATATAATAAAACGTTAAAAAAAGTCGCCATCTTTAATTCAAAATGGCCGCCCGAAAACCCATTTTCTAAACCACTAAGTCTAGGCAAACGAAATTTGGTATCAAGGTGTCATATGACAAGTAGGTCACAAAATGGTGAAAAAAAAACATATGGGGGCGCAGCCTCCCCGGTGGGTGGTATAGTTGTACCATGGAGGCGCAGTCCGGCAGAGAGTGTCTGTCTCATTACGATAAAGGAGGGCGCAGCTTCCCAGCCAAATAAAGCGAGTATATGTATATATATATATATATATATATATATATATATATATATATATATTTTTACACGCTAACGGCCATAATTTTGAAGATATTTGAACCAACTTTTAATATGTTATTTCTAGTCTTAATAGCACGGCTAAGTTCGTTAATGAGCAAAATCGGCCCAAGGGGGTGGTCGAGGGAGGGGGTTGAAAGTTTGAAAAATATATATATCAGTCCCTATGGAGTTTAGGGGGAAACTTTGCACAAATTATAGTACTTCCTATGAAGTTTACGGTGACACCAACGATTCAGGGGTTGTGGGGATACGAATGGGGGTGAGGGTTGGAAATTCAAGATTTTTAAAACCACGTCTTGTGAGGTATCGTTGAAAAGCTCTTGATCTACAATCTGAATAATCTACAAATCAATAAATAGTTTCTCGATAGCGCTCATATGAGGCGAGATTTGAATTTTTGATAATAAAAAAACTTCGAGATCTACCTCAGCCTGTAGGCCTGCCGAAAGGGATTTTTCAATCTCAAAATGTAGTTAATATGGTTATTCAATTAATTTCTCAGAAAGTAATTCTATTATTATGTGATAATTGCGCGTTTCATAAACATATCAATAGTTACCACTCGATAGTCGAAATTATATATGTCCATATATTGATGTGATCTTAAAGCATTAGACAAAACTGATAGTAGACGAGAAAATGTAAAAGGATCAAGATGGTACAACATTATTTAGAGTATTGAATTTTTTATTTTGAAACATTTCAAATAATAGTGGATGGCAAAACTGAATAGAATAAGAGTTTCTTGGGATACTTCCGAAAAAAGACGACGACCAATCTCCTTTTTCTAAATGGAATTTTACATCATTTAAGATTCCAAACTCATTCTCACTTCTTTGAGTGTACTAACAGAACAGATTTACAAACGAAATCTCCTTCAGAATACAGAAAAAGACACAAGGTTTGCAACACTCAAATTAGTTACATTTTGGACATTTGAATACCAACAAGAAGACAATAATTCGAAATTGTAATATAATCTCTAGATTATTATGTCTACTGATAACTGCTCTTAAGTGTGTTTTTATAGCAATTAATGATAAAAGATAATAGGAAAAATTACAATTGCAAAATTTTTATCTTTAGCAACCATCTTGTCAATGTTGATTAGCTATTGTTGTACAACTTCATGTTCTATCATATCATGAAGAGGAACTTAAGATAGGATTAGTATCAAACAACCTTGAAAGCTTGTTCCTAACAATTTCTTTCCAATCCGAAGGGTCAGGGTAATTTTTTCTCTGGTATTTTGATGTATAACGGACTTTCTGGAATCTGTCGTAAAACTCCACTTACCTCACAGAGCTAAACATTGTAATTAATGATAAGAGGTTTGTCACTAACAGCACCATCCTTCCAGGCACAACTTCTGGCTTGACAAGGAAGCTTCCCCAAGAGCTGATCACAAGGAGATGGCCAGGCATATAAGTAACAAGTAGGTGTCTTGTGAATTCACGTGTAAGGTAAGCAGTCAGGCTAAGACTTCGTAGTTTACCTTTAAGAGAACAACACAAAGAATTATTTTCTCACAAGAATATAGTTCAAGAACAAATATGAAAAGAATTGTTTTGGAATCGTTTTTTGAGTAATTATTTGAAAGCTTTTATTACTCAGTTTCATCTGATCTGTTTCTTCGTTTGGCTTTTTCGTGTATAGACACGAATTATCTTGTATCCTTCTGCATAAAGAATAATATCACTTAGTAATTTGAAGTAGCTACAATTCTTCAAAGTGGTTTCAAAATTGCTAAGAAAGCACAGTATAAACATTGGTTATACGAAAGAATTGATGTCTTTTAACTATCTTCGTCAATGGCAAGCCATTTTACTCATAAAAACGCGTATTAGGATTTCCACCTTCAGCAAAGCTTAACTACAATAAAGAGGATATATCCTATCATATCAATTCACATTTCTCTTCTGACTTGAAAGTTCTTCATAGCAGTAACAAATATATTGTAATCATACTGAACTTATGTTGTCTATATAATTACAAATGTAGGCTATTGTCAGTTCACAAAGCGCTAGCTTTGCATTCCAAAACTCTTGGATTTGAATGTAACGGATAGCTATTCTCAGTCACTTTATTTCAGGGTTTTCCTTGATCAGACCAGATCAATGGCAAAGTGGTACTGTACCTTCAGTCTAGGACCTGGTCCATCCTCCCCACACATCCTTTTCTGTTCTATTATCACCGCAGGCTTTTTAAGTCTTTAGCTATGCAACTCTCCCCACATTCTCCCCATACTCTATGATATGGTTTCCAAATATGATTAGGGGACATAATATAATTGAATTCAGCGGGAGAGCAAGAGTCTTCGATCTTCTTCTCTAGCATGAAAAGATATTCATCTATAGTTCTTCGTGCATTCGTAACAATAATGTTACATTTGTCTAAGTATCAAAGCCAATGCAACAGGTCTAAAAAAAAACTTTTCGTTGTATGCGTATATTTTGCATACTATGACACGCAATGGTTCACATTATCTTGTTCTCAAGTTTACAATAAAGAGGGACTGTAAAAATGTCCGAGCCACTGAATAAGGTCTCTTTTATGCTATAGAAGCTAATAAGGTAATTGTATTACATGTTTTTATAAGCAATATAGAAAAAAAATGTAGATTTCTTGTAGTATTTTTAGATGCACATATTTCGTCTTACAAAAAGCGTTGATTAACAGGGTGTCATTTAGGCTTGAAGTACTGTACAGTACACATGTACTTAATAAAAACTAGTGCGCGGAAGCTTATCGTGTTTTATTCACCACATTAAATCAAGTGTTTCATAATTGTCTTTGTGCATGTGACATTGCTATAAAGAAATAAAAACTAAACACTGTTTGCAACTTGGCACTATCACTTCATCCTCACGCAACTCTCTACGAAACACGCAATCCTGTTTTTCTTTTCCATTCCGGAAAACAACGCTTTTAGAAACCGGTATTTTTTTAAATGTTAGATCTCAAAACGAGTAGGTACAGAGACAGACCACTTTACTTGTATTGCGTCATTTCATATCACAGGATCGAGTTTTGTGGTGAAGTTAAAAGCGTGGCTGATTACCCGAAACAGTACCACGAAATTTTTAATGTTTAAAGAACTAACAGGTTGTCTCAAACGTCACGTCATTGAAGTATCCAAAGTTGTTAGAAGTAAAGAATAAGCCAAAATTTTAAAAAACCTCACTCCGAACGTGAAAATGTAAATCCGCCATTTTGGTGTCCGGAGGTGAAGAAGACTAAGAAACCTGCCTCCAAACAACAGTTAATTCGATGGATTTACGGATATTGGTTTTCAATCTCGAAAGATTAACATGTTGGATGCTTACATTCAGGTTATTTAGCTAATCACGTTCACTTTTAAACCGGATTTTCTTGGAGGCATTCGCCACGTGCCTTGCTTGTGATTTCCATGAGTAGCCAACAGAAACTCGTGTTACACATCGAACACGTCCTTAAACACTTGTTTGAATTGGCTATTCAGTCAAATCGCAAGGAAATAACGCAACGAGCACCTGTATGAAAAATTGACCTAAATATTTACCACTCTTCTCAATTCTGGCGGGGCACACTGAAGTTTCGACGTTTGTAGTCAGTTTTTTAAATTTTCTCCTATCCTCTAATTCCTACATCCTTGGAGACTTCAATGACGTCACGTGTGAGGCAACCTATAAGTTCTATAAATGTTGCATAGTTTCACTTCTATTCCATCCAAGGTTGTTTTATTGATAGTTTTATCTGCTCTAGGGTTTTATTAGAGGATTTGCTTTATAGTTCTCTCATACTCAGCGAAAGAGTGAAACCAAAAAAGCAATTGAGCATCGACCAAGGCGACGCACCTGATTGGTTAGCACAGAGCCAGCTGCCATGCTCGACACTAAAACGTTATTTTGGATTGGAAGTACCTATATTGGGTGGGTCTATGCTGTGAGGTCAGGCTTCATGTTCTCGGGGAAAGGGCATAAAATTATTCTAATAAAACATCTTTTGTTCCAATCACGGATGTGTTGAAATGGGAGACTGTTTCATTTATTCTTTATTCTCAATTGAGAACCTATGTGTGACTGAGTTTTGTTAAGTTCATTTTTATGCACAGGGTGGTTCCAGATACTCTTCGTTTTCAAGATACAGCGACTTTAATTTTGAGTCCCATTGATAAATAAAATTATTATAAAGGATTCACTAACATAAAATTACATTCAGGGGAGTTGATTTTATCAATAGGGTACATATTGCAAGTTAAAATGTGCTGTCATCTTATCGGCAATGTCGTCAAGCTATTATAGCATTTCATTTTTTCAAATAGGACTATGTCAATTTATTAGGTATTTGGTATTTCCTGTGCTTTATGAACGTTATATGTTAAGCACAGAATTCTGTGTTGTAAAAAAAAAATGTTTATGTTGAACATTTCGTCTTATATAGGGTGCGGCACGACAAACTAGCTCCGTTTTGATTAGTATAAGCCTACGCGTATATTGTTAGGCCAATCGTCGAGTCGACTTAGTGGACTTTTGGTTATCATTTCCTGTCAATTCAGATGTCCGTACAGGTGCAGGTCTGTTTTGGGGCGCATTCGCAACAGATCCTGTTGTTTTCTATTTCTTGAACTGATTTTGAATTGTCAACTTTGTGGGAATCTGACGAATGGTAACCTGTCCACGATTTCCTTTCTGCTCTTTACCAAACGTGTCTGCACGTAAAATTCCGCTATGGCAATCCTTTCTTCAATTTAATATGACATGTTAAACAGTACTGCACGCAAATACCAAAAATTACGTCCAACAAGAGGTGCTTGAGAAGACGGATCATTCTTGCCAGAATAATGTGCAACAACGGCATTTCTGTCGCCATGGCGCGTCGTTCCACCCATAATCACCGTATTTTTTAGTCCACATCACGTATGCAGTTCATCTGATGCAGTACCATACATGACACAACTTACGTGAAATATACATTTTGTATACTCATCGGAACGGGGCTAGATTTCACACTCTATAACATTGAATTCTTTGCTCCATATACGCTGTTTATCACCCTAAGAGAATATGAAATACCTAATAAATCATCATATCATAGTGCCATTTGAGAAAACAAAAGTCCACGACATGATAGCAACAATCAAGATGACATAATATTTTATCCTCTAATATGTACCATATTGATGCAAATCAACTTAAGAAACCTAGAGTTTTCCCTTTCCTAAGCACTCCAGTTGACAGTGCCAGTCAATATGAAGATAAAATAAGCTTGCAACGCTACGGATGCAAAGTGCAAAACACATTAGAACAAAATAAGCGAAATTATACTATGATAAGTAGTAATATTAGTACTATAATATTGCGATTTTATTTACGTTGTTAAATCTTAAAAATTAGACAGCTAAATTGTTTGTTATTTTTTATTCTCATCTCGACACATAATACAATGTAAAAAATATTGATCTTTGTACAAATTATCACACACACATACACACTTTTCTTTAATGTTTCCAATTTGATTGCTACTTACTTACCTCCAGGATATTGAATGTTAGTATAGCCTGTGTTTAGATCCACTCGAAAGGGGTAAAGCGATTCAAGAGTATTTCCATCACCGGCAATTCCATCATCTTTCCAAATTAAACCCATTTCTTCAGATGAGACAAAATCTGGATCAAAATACAGATTTGTTTTAAAATTAGAAAAAATGAAAATATAATTACAATTACGTTAGATATGGTATTGGTGCAGTTCTTTATTTCAACACCCTTCCTCATGTTTCAACATTTCTTGTCAGTGCGATAATGCTCTCATACCTCTGGCAATATCTTACTAAGGTATATCTAATACATATCAGAATATGGTCATTTCTGCTTTATAGGACACTGTATTACGTAAAATAGTTAAATTTGTGGGACAGTGATCAGAATACTCCAAACTTTTGTTGTCTAGTAGTCCGATATTTCCTAATTAGTTAAATAACACTGTTTCTGCTAACGTAAATCACTAGACACTGATCAGTGGATAGTGATCTAATGCATTAAAAACTACATCATGGTGAGTAATTACTTTATTTAACACAATATGTATCTTACGGACAGTTCATGATACGAGAATGAAAGTATTTATATTTACTTTTCTAAATATAAATCATAATACAAATTAATTTTTCTCCTTTATGCCATTTAGAGTTAACAGTACTCTTGTGATAAATATGACACAACTTGACTCAAAGGCTCACAAACTGTGTGTCCTAATGCCTGCTGCATTGCCGTTGTCCTTGTGCGAATTCGCGATGGTCCTGTGCCTGCTGGTTTGGCGATGCTCATAGAAGTCATATGTAGGAAACCATCCTCACCTGGAGTTATTTTTAATTTTATACACATGCAATAAATGGTGAATAATGGAATGAAGTATATGGGTGGTAACAGTCAACATATATAGAAACAGGAGCGTTCACTTATTTGTTGCTTGCTAGATGTCGTGAGAGATATAGAATAGTATAAGGGCAGCGAGGTGGAATTCCGAACGGCGGGTAATTACGAACACGCTATTTGCCAGTGTCTGGAAACACTGTCGAGAGGATTGCGGTACCCCATTGTTTCTTCATGTGAAGCACTTTTATTAGAGACAGTGAAGTGTATAAGCATCTTATTGTCCTGAATATTCACGCAAAAATATTTTTCACACATCTGTTATAAAGGTAAGGAACTAGTTGTAGTCGCATAACACTAACGTCATTTAAATTTATTTTTTTTTTACTGAAATTAGGAAATTGACTAGATAATCTGTAACACCACCAAGACATTGTTTTCCTTTGTTGAGGCGGGAAGTGGAATATTTCATTCAAGTGCTAAGTGGGGTAATACCGAATGGCATGTTTAGTTCGGATTTACCCAAATAGAAGATATCGACATTTAGTTCTGTATTGCACGAAGTAGCTGACATGAAAATTTGTGTAGGGGTCAAAAACTTAATTGGGCTGGGAGCATAGAAGATTGCGTGAGTATGGAGAAGGCGTCAAAAGTACTGAATGCAAGGTTGCCCCTTTTCTGTTGAAAAACAACGGTACACACTCGGTACCAGTAGGAATATAGGAGGTACAGAGTACTGTCCTGGAAAAGTTTTTAATCTATGGATACACTTCGTACCAGTACTAGGATTCAGTGTTGTTTGTATCTGATGTGGTGTCATGAGCACTGCAGTGATCTCGATCCGCAATTTGTAGAAAAAAATAAATCAAATGTGACCTGTGTCCGTAACTGAATAGACATATGAGTAACTCAACACTTAGTCTAAATAAAAAAATACACAATCCGATGTTAGAGAGTGGTTCAGTTGTCTCGAGACAGGGGCGTAAAATCAGAATAATATCAGGAGGGGGCACAGAAGCATTGGGAGTGCAGATGTCGTGGCTCAGTGATAATAAAGGGTGCACCGCCTGAAAATTACAGAGGGGCGCAGAACCAATTACACTACTGTCTGGAGATCAGGATTGTAGCAAGCAATATGTGTTAGCGTACTTAAACACGTCATGGCAAGGGTGTGCTGTAACAATTTAAATTGTTAGTTATAGTTTCTTGGAGGCAACTGCCGCTTCCTCCCTATTAATTCGCCATTCGTTGCAGTAGCCTATTATAAGCAGACACTGCGGACTTACCCAATTGGTGGGGTAAATCCGATTTCAGATATTATTTTTTTAACTTCATATATAATCACTACTGTTCACGATAATAATCAAACAATATATCAGTTCAAAGCTCAAGACTACAAAGTTCAATTTAACGTATACAACTTGTGCAGACGGTTCAGAAATAGCTCTAAACTCTTAACCGTTCCTCGAATTTTTCCCTCGCTCCCCTGGATTAATTTGAATTGATTACTTCAATTGATGTATATATTGGTAAAACACTAGTAGTTGTATTACCGTCATTTACATGAAAGTGGCTGCAATATTAAACCACCCATTGTTTTATGGGGTATCTCCAAGAGAGCAGAAAACCCAACATTAATGAAATGTAAGGGAAATTGTTTAACCGCGTTCGGCATCGAGCCAATGTTCTTTGCAATTTAGATAAACATAATGTTAAGAAACTAACTTCAGCTTATGAAGCATATACAAAAACTTCCTGATACAAGATCTCATCGCAAGAAAACAATCTATATCTCTCCTCTCCATTCATAATATCTCATTAGTTTCTTCATATTATCAATTAAATTCGTTAGTCAATATATTGAAACACTTTTATTCCACCTAATATAATATCATTAAATTAAATAATTAATCACCACATATTAAATTCATTTCTTGTAATTGAATATATCTACATCGCTCATAAATTAGTTCTCCCACATCAAAATATCAAACTATTCTTACCCAAACCAACCTAATAGAAGACAAGTTCTGTTGACGTAAGATGCTTAACAAGGTGAAATACCAACAATAATCAAGTTCAGCTTCAAATCCTGATATCGAAATCAATAACGAAAATCCTTAAAAATTGTAGCTAATCTTAAGCAAAACTAAATTATAATTAATCATTTCTTTGAATAAATAGAAAAGAATATACTTAATAGAATATTTGAGAAATAGCTTATTTGGAGAAAATCAAGATTATTATTTTTAAATCATTAGCTTTTTCTTTACAAATTATAAAGTTAATCCCATCAATATGTCTGATACATGTTGGTCATTTTCAAGAGTATAAATTACATTTTTGGTATTTATTTTTTTATCTATAATTACTGTAAACGAGATTCAAAGATACTTAGAATAATTAAAATATTAATCTTTTACCTCATATATTTTCTCTTTTGATTTATCTAAAATTCTATGTAATTAATTCATTAGCAATTCTAATCAACTAGAACAAACTGACTTTGACAGAAATTAAGAAATTTTGAGCTTCGTTCTTTCAGCACAAATGAAATTAACAAATTTCTAAACTGGAAAACTTTCCATTCCTTGCTTTTACTTAACATTTTACAACCTCTGTTCCATGAGAGAAAATTTTATCTTAAACATGATTTAGTTATTATTCACAAAATTCCAAAGAATTAAAAGATGATTTAAATTTCTTAAACTTTGTATTACATAAGAAAGCATTTGTTTTCTAGATGAAAGCATTATTTTTCGGCTTCGTTTAACTAAATACTCATGAAGATGAATGAAAAGATTTAGGATAAAAATACTTAGACAGTAATTCATCATATTATACTATCAATTCAACATGCCAAAATGTGAAATGGTTCGAGGTGGAAAAAGAATCCCTACTAAAATTTAATTTAAGCTCTCATTTTTAGTTTTTCAAAATAAAAGCAATAAACCCATTTCATTTTCAATAATAATAGTTGCTTCTTTAAAATTCTCGTAAAGAGCATCTTTGGGATGCCCGTCTCCATCACACAAAAGCTCCTTACCTTAATAGTTAATTGCAAATTAGGAAGAAAATCCAGTTCTTCTCTCGTCATATCAGGCTTCTAGATAAGTCTCCATCCCGATACTAAGCCAATATTTTGGATAGAACGATTGAACGTAAAAACAAAGTAAAAGTTCCCGACGCGAGTTCGACTTTACGCGTGTACGCGCACCAACTATACTTTTCTATCTAACTCAACTCATTTCTATGGAAATAGAATCAATGAAAGGAAAAAGAAGAAACTTTTCCATGGTGATAAATAAATAAAGAGAAAAAAGAAACTTCACGGAACTATTTTGTTCGATAATTTAACTTAAAATGACTTAAAGAAAATAAATATATCTTAAAATATTTTAATAATATTAACCCATTAATTAAGAAACTTATTCTCTTCTCTAATCACATTAATTAAGGAAAATGACATGGAAAAGCACCCTAACAGAAAATAAATAACTAGGTTAAAACGTTACTAAGGAAATTCAGCCAATTAGAAACCTCCTAACTAAAAATATTTTATTCAGACATAAAAAAAAAACTTACACACTGGTTTTCTTCAGAGACCTCTAATTTGCCCTACAAGAAATAGGTCTTACTTTGCCAGTTTTAATAGCGAAAGGAAAGAATACCGCTACTTAGGCTTTCGTTGAATAGATAATTTAAGTGTTAAGTAAATTATTTTGCTTGATTAATTTTGTTGGAAAATCATTATTTGATTTGATTGAGAAAACAATTTAGTGCCTTTAAATTTTGATTTTCGTTAAACAGTTCACTTTCGGTTCACTTGAATATGCATGGTATTCTATTTCTGTGGTTTAGATATTTTCAATAATTGTGAGCCTGATGTATAGCCGTTCGTGTTCATTGTAAAGTTTCTGCAGCTTTTGAAGTATTGGTTAGCACTTCACTGACCTGTCGCACTACAAGTTTTCGTCTGGAACATTCCACACCAGGTATGTTCTATCTTTAGTTTGCATGAGTTTAGTATTGAAGTAGACACGCTTAGCTTTTCTGATTTGTTTTTATAATGTATTAAGACGTACCTTGAGTACTTTATCGTTTGATTTTTCTAATTTACAATGTATTTTATTTTTATTAAAAATCTTGATATCTAATTTTACTTTATTACGTTTATTTTTGCTTTTATTGTCATTATAGTAAAACATGTCCAGAATGTATACTGCAGAATACTCTAAAAGTTACTTTTGGGTGAGACCCCCGATCATGGGACACATACACTAGGGGTCGGCCATTTTCACATAAATATAATTAAAACAACACCTATGTCATAAAATGTATATGCAAATATTATGCCCAGTTTTCGTAGAGCTTTAACTTGATATTTAAGTTTTACTAGCTATCGATACTGACATTATATACCGGGGAAAAAATTACAAAGTGTCTGGCAACCCTGGTTAGCATAGAAGATGCAGGAAATATAATTTAAGAGGTAAGAACGCTGTCCAAAAAATTAGGGTTAAACTCTGTCGCTTTTTAATAGTTTTAAAACGTTTTAAATTGTTCCTCCAACATTTCAAATGTTTCAATATGCGTATATTGTAAATAATAACGCAATAGTCATATCTAATAAGTATATTATTGTGGCCGACTTTAGCTTTTATAGAATTCACGAGCGTTCCTGTTGTCGGCCAGGGTGACCGATAAGTGGTGCTTCTTAACTAGTTTTGTTGTGATGGTAAATTTACGTTTCCTTTCTTAATAATAATTTAACAGTCTTCATAAGCATCTGCTCTTCATAAATAACTACGAATATATATATATATATATATATATATATATATA
>JAGDQP010000181.1:137889-170202 GCA_022664845.1 Lepisma saccharinum
TATATATATATATATATATATATATATATATATATATATATACTGATATAAGTAAGACACAAATACCAAAGCTATAAATAACCTTCAATTTACTAAAAGCGTCTTTCATTTTCACATTTCTCTTTTTAATACATGAATGTAAAAACTTTATTTCTAATAGGCCTAAATGATAATTATTAAGTATTTCTAACTATAAAAGTATATATTGTAATGGATATTTCTCTGCCTTTTGATGCGTGTCCGACAACTGGTACATACCCGGCTGACCATTGCTTCTTAGTGAACGACAACTGGTGAAAATTGCCTATTTTCCTCAAAAGAATCTTAATACAAAATACTATAATATTTTTGTTACAAATGTTTCATTTCAGTTGAGAAAAGTGTAAAGAGTGAAAGTAAAAAAGGTAAGTATAAATATTAGGCCAAATAAGAAATTAGGAAAGAAAATAAGTGAACCTGTTCCTTAATTAGTCACCATTGGTGCGTTCACCGTATTTGAAATATTAATAAATAATAATGAGAGAAACATAATTTCAAAGAATCACATTTTCATGTTTATTAATATTTTCTCGTCACATGTAACTAATAATAATATACTTTAGAATTGGAATAATAAATGCACAGTATTTTTTTCTAATTGTCACTGTGAATAAAACTGCTGTAATTAAATATTCTGTGATGACATTGACTATTTCAAGTGGTAAATCTGATTTAAATACTGTTTAAAGGATAATGCAAAGCAACGATGTCCAACAAAAGGTGGCGGCACTACTTCCGTATATGTCTAATGTACTTTTATCGTTGCACGAAATTTCAGTGCTGCTCCTACAAATTCAAGCCTAGAGAGTTCTAACTTTCAGGGAAGAAAATTCATAACCAATTCAAGAGTTCGATCAATGCCTTTTTTTTTCATTTTCGTTTTCCTTCATTGTTAAATCACTTGATTGTGGTTGTGAATATCAAAACCTATAACAATGAACAAAAACGAAAATAAAAAATCGACATTGATCGAACTCTTGAATTGGTTATTAACTTTCTTCCCTGAAAGTTAGAACTCTCTAGGCTTGAATTTGTAGGAGCAGCATTGAAATTTCGTGCAACGATAAAAATATATTAGACATATACGGAGGTAGTGCTGCCATCTTTTGTTGGACATCGTTGCTTTACATTAGCGTTAACGATTTGGACGTTTGATAAGATGAAACAAGTATTATTACATATACATCTCGACAAAACACATCGAAAGAATTATATTGAAGTAACATGTGCAGAAACTGTAGGATAGAACACTGTACAAGTGCACAGATCTCTAACAAAACTGGCTAATAAGACTTCTTCTAGACAAGCGGTGTCAATTTACCCTACGTCTTGTTTGAATTTTGAATTCCAATTTAATTTTAAGACCTTTGGGCAACTTTGGTTCAGGCTACCCTACGTCCTGTAGATACGCATGCAGTTCATATTACTCTGCCTTTAGGGCCCTCCTTGCGACTGCCCCCACCTTTTAACAGTTTTCAAAATATTTTAAAATCTAAGAGCATTATCAAAATTTTTAGAACATAGCGCACTCGTACCTACAAATTACTATGAAATACAATGGACACTGATCTCGAGATCTTGCCCATTGATGAGCGATACGTTTTCAAAGATTATGACGTCATCATCAATTAAATTCAATGGATTAGATCTCGAGATCGCTGTCCATTGAATTTAATAGTAATTTGTAAGTACTATGTTATAAATTTTTTTATAATTTTCTTAGATTTTGAAGTATTTTGACACTGTTTTTAAAAAGTGGAGCCAGGTGCGAGGTGGGCCCTTAATACAAGGCAGACAACAGTGGAGGAATGATGGGCAAATGCGTTAAATAATATCAAAAGTCCAATTAAAGAAGAAGAAGAGATCCATTAATCTGTGGCCGTAGTTAAGGGGCTTGTTTAGTCAAGGTTTCGGGGACGAATATAATATTTAATATTTTAATAATGCTTACCAGAGACTTGCATTAATGTCTAAAATCGTATGTGGCCAATGATGTAAGTAGTCAACAATTATTTCGTTGAATCTAGACTAAGTTCATATGTTCTATCATATAAGGTCCAGGCTTTGTATATTATGGTTTAATAAGTGATTTGAAGATTATACATATTTGTAATCACATATGGAAACTAATCTGTGGTCTTGATGTTGTGCAACAGTTAATGGTATATCATGAAATGAAGTCATTGGTTTTGTTGGAAGCCTCGATTAAAATATGTGCGCTCCAATTTATCCCAGAGTACTGATTAATGGTAGTAATTAATCGAGTTAGTAATGGTAGTAATTAGTGAGTATTAATGGTAGTAATATTAGTTTATCGCTAGCCATGTATCATGTCCAAGTGAACGTCGTTGTCTAGGATGCCTTAGTTACGACCGATGGAAAATATGGACTGCACTTTAGATACTCCCCAAGTTCAATTACCACTTTTCAACCTATTGCAAACAGAAAAATGTTTATGCAACGCAAGCATTACCTCCCGCCAAGTGATTCCTTTTAAGTCCTTGATAGCAAAACTATAGTCCGCTTATGGTGTTCGTTCGTCCGTGTCCAGCAACTAAATCTCAGAAACTACAAGGTGTAGAGAGATGCTTGAGGTGTCGTTGGAAAGACTTTGACTAGACAAGCTCAGGGCTGCCATAACCGTCTTGAGTGGTGCAGTAGTTCAGTGTAGCCAAACCAGTTTTTAAATCAATTATTCAAATTTCTGCACTAGCTGCGCCAAACTTGGCATAAATATTTTTTAACACAATAGCAATATTTTGCGGGAGTTCCCGTCTCCAGTAACCTCGTTTTCAGTGTTGCAAACTGGGACCCAAAAATATTTCAGGAACTACAAGGTGTAGAGAAATGCTTGAGATATCACTGGAAAGGTCTTGACTAGTTCAAAGCCGCAAGAACCGTCTTGATTGGTACTGTCAACCATTTTTAAAAAATATCAATTGTTGAAATTGCTTCCATTCAATTAGACATAGCAGCCCAAACTTGGTATAAATATTATCTGATACAATGAGAAAATACTGAAGGGGTCTACGTTTCCAAGTACCCCAATTTCCAGTGTTATCAACCTATTTTCTATAAAATTATTATTTTAATTGTTTCCGTTACTGTGTACATAGCAGTACTGAACTTGGCATAAATATTATTAGATACATTAGCAATATATGGTAAGTGTTTCGATCTCGAGGAACCCCCTTTTCAGTATTGCCAACCCGTGTCCAAAATATATCTCATGAAGCATACGGTTTAGAGACGTGCCTGAGGTATTCTCGGAAAGATCTTGACTAGAATAGCCGAGAGCAGTCGGAATAGTCTTGATTGGTGCAACAGTTCAGTGTTGCAGACCCATTTTAAAAATAATTTATTATTCAAATTGCTTCCATTGAGTTAGACTTATCTGCGCCAAATTTGGTATAAACTTATTCGAGACAGTAGAAAAGTACTGTGAGAGTTCCGTACGTAAGCATTGCAGGTGTCAATATTGCCAGCCTATTTTATAAAAACTAACGCGTGCGTGACTAAAATGTTATCAAGGGACCGGAGCCTTCGCAATTGTTAATACAATTACAGCTCCAACTGTTTTTTTTGTTTTTTTTGTAAATGTGTGTAAACATACAAATTAATGTGATTCAGTTGATATCATAATTATAAGGCTTTAATATTTATGTAGTTGATAGTTTTGACCCTGAAGATAGCCATTGCAAAGAAACAAATAACCCATTTACATTCCACGTATGTTTTTGATATTATCTCAGAAGACAGTAGTGATCCTGTACGCTCTTTTTGTGTGGTTTTAATTAGAAAATTGATATTAAAATCTCCACAAATGAGTATTTTTCCCTTGTATGTTGGATGTGATAAAAAAAAAAAGACTTTAATACTTTCTATGAAAATATCAAAACACTATTCCCGAACACTACGGTATATCTCGGCTATTAGAAGATTAAATATTTCTTATGTTTTATTATCTTCAGTGTAGAAAAAATATGTAATCCAGGGAAAATACGATTTAGGGTTTAAATCCTGCGAGAAAGTGATTTTTTTCATTATTCTATGCTGGAAAACGTGCTGGAAAACATTACAAAAGTTTACACTGTTTAGAGAAGAACTGGTGGTTGTTTTTAAAAAAAATGCATTATCCAAGAGACGAGGACCCGTATAGAAATTTTGCAAGAGTAAAAATAGAAGATCACATCTTTCCTTATGAATCGTTATTACCGTCTTTCACTTAGAATGACCTGTTATAAAGTTATCATCCGTCTTAATGAAAATTTCAATTCTTATCAGAAATATCATTTTATATATATATATTTATATATATCATTATATATATATAAAGTTTGGAACCAACTTCCAATTGGATTGAAAAAAGAGGGAAAGCTAAATATTTTCAAAAGGAAAATCAGGGACGTAATATATGACTACTAAACAGTGCGCACGTTAGGCCATCATTCACTTACATAATCACTCATTGTATATAATCAGCCATTTCAACCTTGTAATCTTTCAACCATTCACTATTTACCCAAATGTATTTTTTGTTTCTTTTATCATGATTTTGTGTGTGTGTATGTTTTGTTTTCCCATCATTGTGTTATACACTAACTGCATATCATAAGCATGGACATGTATATGGTACTTATTTTGTAACTTTTCTATCTCTTTTTTATGCTTTGGCATAATATTTGTGTCTTATTTGTGTTTTTTTTTTCTGTTACTGTAGGGCAACAAGCTCTTCTATATGTAACCATTATTTATGTAAAAGAATTGTATAGCTTAATGCAACCCTACACTAAACAATAAAATAATAATAATAATAATAATAAAGATAGATCTTTTCAAGTACTGGTTGAGGCAAAAGTATGGTAAGTCGGAAATAGCTAGAGGGAATGAGACCATATGTTGGATATCGCTGATGGGGGAGGGCATAGGCTCCATGTCGACCATCTTGGATTTATGTCGAGAATTTACATGGAAATGGTGTCATGTGACATATCGTTTTAAGCTAGCTTGTTCCCAGAAATTCAAATCTTCTTTCTTACCCATGTTTATTTATTTAGAAGATAAGGACTAAGATTTAGCGAATCATTCTGTCGTTGAAGGTGATTCAGTATGGCGCTAACCCTTTAGAAACTTATCCAAATTGTGCTGATGACTAGTGGACGCAGCACCACAGTGATTGAGGCTGAATTCTACGCGCGTGATTTGCACAGTTGAGACAGAGCACACGCAACCGTGTTCCAGATATTGAAGACATTTGAGGAGACGGATCTGTGCGTGACGGGGAACGCAGTGGGAAGGGCACGAAAAGGGCACTTCTGGCAACCATTATGTAGAAGTCCACACGCAATACTCAACAATTACAGGCAATATTAACGGTCAGTCAGAGTTTCGAATTACGGGTACTATATGAAAACAGATGACATCATATGAGCTTCAAATACAATAACACCTAAGTGAAGATGATCCAGAGTTGGTTACAGTTAGCACAATGGAGTCTGTAGCGGTACATTGAGGTTGCAGTGTTTCCTTTGTTTGGTTGTTTAACGATGAGGCCCTCTCTATGTCCACAGTGATGTCAATAAACAGAACCATCTTTATGGGTCTGATACCAAGCCATTATCGACAGATGAGAGTACAGCAAATGGTGGGACCCAGGTAATTGTATGGTTTGGAATATGCGGCACACGAATTGTGAGGTCAGTGTTTATCCATAATGACTACTCTGGCGAATGATACCTGGGCAAACTTTACGAGAACGAGTTTCCCTCACTGCTGGAATGGAATTTATTCCTTTTCCCGGCAAGATGGCGCTCCCTTGCACTACGCTGCAGAGGCGTTGGGGTGGTTGGATCTACAATTTCCAGGATGTTAAGTTGGTTAACGCGGTTCCACCGAGGCTCCTCGTTCACCTAATCTCATGCCTGTGCTTCTTATCTCTAGAAACATAGTGTATCGCGAAAAAATCAACGACCTACACCACTTCCAGCATAGGATCCTGTATACATGAGTCACCGATAAACTTGGTGTTTTACGTAGGATCCATGGAGATAAAAAAAACTGACTTGCTCGGTGTGTGCGGCAGCAGAATAACCGTCACATTGATCACATATTGTCGGGAAACAAATATATAATTCTAATGGCCCCTTTCTCCTGTACAAATCTACGTAGCTAAAAAAATGAATTTCTGGAAACGAGCAAGCTTAAAACAATGTTATATGACTCTATTCCTATGAAAAAATAACTGGAATTCAAGATAGCAGCTTTCAATCGCTGGTATGTCCAACTATCGTTCACAAGTCAAGTAGATGAACACTGGTCTCAATTCGCATGCCGCATATTCCACACCATACAATTACCTGGGTCCCACCATTTGCTGTACTCTCATATGTTGATGATGGTTTGACATCAGATCCTAACGATGGTTCTGTTTATTGACATCACTGTGGACATAGAGAGGGCCTCATCGTTAAACAAGCACACAGAGGAAACACTGCAACCTCAATGTACCGCTACACACGCCATTGTACTAACTGTAATCAACTGCCTGGATCATCTCCACTTAGGTGTTATTGCATTTGAAGTTCATATGATGTCATCTGTTTTCATAGATTTCCCGAAATTCGAAACTCTGACTGACAGTTAATATTGCCTGTAATTGTTAGGTGTTGTGTGTGAGCTTCTACATAATGGTTGCCAGAAGTGCCCTTTTCGTGTTCTTCTCACTGCGTTCCCCGTCACGCACAGATTCGTCTCCTCGAATTTCTTCAATATCTGGAACACGGTTGCGTGTGCTCTGTCTCCACTGTGCTAATCACGCGCATTGAATTCAGCCGCAATCACTGTGGTGCTGCGACCACTAGTCATCAGTACAATCTCGATCCGTTTCTAAAGAGTTAGCGCCATACTGAATCACCTGCAACGACAGAATGACAAACCATTAGCTTTCGCCAAATATCAGATCTTTGTCCTTATCTTCTAAATAAATAAAAATGAGTAAAAAAGAATTAACATTTAAATTTCTGGGAACAAGCTAACCTAAAACGATATGTCATATGATACCCTTTCCATTCAAAGTTCTAGACAAAATCCAAGTTGGCCTGTTTCAAGAAGGCCGACATGAAGTCTATCCCCCATAACCGATATCTAATATTTGGTCTCAGTCCCTCTATCAATTTTCGACTTACCAGGATGTTTCCAAACTTTTGCCTCCACCAGTAGTTAGAAGATCTCCTATTTTAAAATTCGTTTTCTTGATAAGAGTTGAAATTTACAACATTAAGACCAGTGATAAGTTTGTAACCGGTCGTTCTAAGTGAAAAATGGTAATAGTGACTCAGAAAGAGAAATATATGATTTTCCATTTATACTCCTGTAAAATTTCTGTACTTTATATGCGATCAATACAAAAACGTATTTTTGGCCCAACTTGTTTTTAAAATAGCGGCTGGATGTCATTCTTCAAACAGTGCAAACTTTTGATATGTTATCCAAAAAGTTTTTGTGCATAGAATCGCAAAAAAATCGTTTTTATTGCAGTTTTTTAAGGTTAGGTATATTTTTTCAGTAGATTACCTGACTAATACAGTGTGATAGTCTATTGTTATTATTTGTTTAATATGTTTACCTTTTATGAATGTTTCGTTAAGCATACGAGGGAGTCTAACGAATGAACAAGAGCTTTTAACTTATAGAGTTCGGACGGTATGTTTATCTTTTGTCTATTACGTACTGCATAGTTGAGTAACCGATAATCTTTAGGTGTATATGTTTTGATACTTATAAAGAAAAATCAAGATTTTCTATTACGAAAGAAAGGCACCGAGTCAAAAAATTCCGAACCCCTGATCTAACTCTGAACTAATGTATTGAGAAGCTTTATTTTTTTTCAATGCAATTCACATAAAATTATTTTCATGACTAAACAACAATGTGACTTTCATTTCACTTGAAGACCATTTAAAACATTTTTTTTTTTATCCTGTGTTACCAATCATTGATCAAAATTGTTTCACTACGCATCTTGCTTTTTGTCTCTCCGCCCTTTACCTAGTCTAAGACTGTCTATTTGTCAAAATATATGACTGGTTGAGGTTACTGCTAATACTCTCTATTGTGTAAGAAATAGTGACTAAGCTTTATTAAATACTTGAATTATTTTCATAGAAAATTTTATTAGTTTTCTTATGATTTAGTTCTTTGCCAAGCGTGTACATCGTGCAGTTACACTTATATAATATTATCTGCACATATTGGAAACACTTCTGTACATTTTTTCGAACGCAGTGTAACTATCCTGCAGTCTCTACATAGTCTAAGTTTTCTAAGATGAGAATTACATTAGGGATCATGTAAGTTATCTTACGCCAGCTAGGAAAGTTAAGCTTATTGACGAAAAAATGAAAATAATACTATTCTTACGTAAGGAAAGACTCCATGTGCAGTTGTGAACATCCAATGGATACATGCTGAAGTCCATTGCACAAAAGAGATGTAGTTTCATGCTGAAAAGGAAAACAAGTTTTCATAAATTTATAGTTCAAAATAACAAACCACCATTTGTACATTAAGTAAAGTTTAATATTATTTTCGTAAGCTAGGTTTGTTGCTACTTTCATAATCGTCATATACGGTCAAATTATGGACACACACTTCGGGAGGTAATAGGCGTACTCGCATGGAAACGAGAAAGAAGTCTCTATGAATCAAAACATGTATAGACTTAAGGCTAGAGGCAGCAAAATGTGCAGTGTTGCAGTTACAAATGAGGTTGCGTCTTATTGATAACGAAAGAGTTACTTACAAGCAAACGTACTGAGAGCAGAAAAAAAGTTATTTTTCTTCTGTCATGGTTAGAATGTCAAAATATGTGCACATGCAAATTTTGGCAACTCGAGTGCAATTGTTTTGGGAGATATCGATGATATGAAAGTCAGTTTTTTGTCTGTGAAGAGTGATCAAAAAGTGTGGAAATACCCTTACACTTTTAAACTGCTGAAAGAAATGGAAAGCAAATGCATAGTAATGGATACTGGATGGAAGGCAATATCTATTGGATGGTATGTTCTTCATGGTCGCCATCTTGAAATCCGTCATATTGAATTTCGATTGGTTTTCTTCCCCTTCCACCCAGTACCTATTTGCTGTCCATTTCTTTTAGCATCTTAAATATGTAAGAGTATTTCAATACTTTTTGACCACTCTTCAGAGACAAGAATATGACTTTTATAACACAGATATTTCCCAAAACAATTCCGCACTAGTTGCCAAAAATTTGCATGGGCATATAGCTAGTACTTTGTAGCCGACCGGTTAGCCATGTGGTCTAAAGCGTTAGGCCAACGACTCGAAGGTCCCGCGTTCGAGTTACGGCAGAGGCACGGGTGTCCTTTAACTAGAACCCGACGGATAATTGTGACGAGCCGAAGTCAACAGTTACTAGAATGACCCATATAAAATAAAGTTTACTAGAAAAAGTTTTACCTAGTACTTTGACATTCTAACTACTACGGAAGAAAAAAATATACTATCCCAGGATTGTATTCTCTAAATATACATTTTCCGACATGAAATTATAGAAAAGTTACCTTATTTCGGTTTTGAGGAATACCGAAGATTGGGTCTCATAACTTGAGGGCACCTTGTATATAGGAAATGCTTCACAAAGCTGTATTACTTCGCAGAACATATTCTTTTGAGAACATGCATCAACTACATTACGCATTATTGGCATGTATGACTCATAACATGTTATTCATTATGCATTATGTTCTATTATGTTCCAAAAATTGCATAATGTGGCTATACCTAAGCAACGTTCTATGGAAATGTAAACTAAATTATTTACATCTATTTTCCATGCTATGTATATGTTGGTACATTCAGGAAAGGTTTTGGAATTCAAAATGTTTTCACTGGACATTTTCTGTGGATCTGATTCTAAAATACATGATTGTTTACCACACGGGTTAGATACGAGGAGTTCAGAAGCCAAGGGATACAAGTGACATTGGCGAATAAAAATAGTTCCAGGTAATCTTTTATATATAACCCAAAATATATGAAACACGAAATCGTTATATTTTGTTCAAAGAAACCTTGGATTTAAATGAAACCATGTACCGGTACATACAAAATATGACAATTTTGTGTCGTATATATTTCGCGTTATATATAAAAGATTACCTCAAACTTTTCTTATTCGCCAATGTCACTTGTATCTCTTGCCTTCTAGACTATTCATATCAGAAACAGTCATCATGAAGCCACAATTGACAATTCTTGCAATGAAACCAATCTTTTCCATCTATTGATTTATAGCAATATCCATCACACTCGCTACAGAAATCTGTAACTCTTTTTTTTTTAAGAATCTTTTTGCATGTAGCGTCTTTCCAAATTTCAATTCTTGATTGTTGCCTGAACTTCTTTTTCTCTTTCCTTGCACCATTCCTTAATACTGAAGGCACAGACATTAAATCCAATTGCTATCATGATTGGAATTTTTCTTACAGTTTTCTCTTAAGTCTCTTAACAGGCACATGTCGGGTTGGTACCAGCAAATAAGACAGTGGACGTCTATTTCCTCATAGACTTGTCCGTCCCTTTGCTGTTCGTACGATGTAGATGGCAATTGACAAACATTAAGCAAGAAGAAAGAACAAACGAAAATTACAAATTTTATAAATTGTATCAGTAATGTTATGAAGAATTTCGAATTTGGGCCTTCACTTTTTCGGAAATGAAGACTAATAATACATTTAAAACATACGGGGCGATTCTATGTAATAATTGTGTCTCTTGATGATCCTCACCAGAAATGTGGTTAGGATAGCTGTTCATATTTCCCAGGAACCTTTTTGGATATATTCGAAGTAAAGTACTAACTTCTCATTATTTCTTGATTCTTACCAATGCATTGTTATTTCAATTCATGGTAATTAATCCATTATGCGTATGTATACCTACAATAACTTCAAATATTGATTCATAATGATTTTCTATGAGAGAAGAATGGGCCGTCTTAACCTGATCACATGCTTCACAGGAACGGCAAACTTACACCAACATGCATCCCTTTTCGAATTCGTCACTACTCCTAATTTGTGTAAGACCTCTGTCAGAAATTGCAGTGGTATCTAATACAACAATTAGTAATGATTCCAGGGAAAAGCTTCATTTTTCCAATATTACCAAAGTACAAAGCAATTAACAAACTCTGATTTTAGATCAGACCAAAATTTTGCCTTAAAGTACACGCTACACACATCGCTTTGCATTTGTGAGCGAAGTATCCTTCTCATGTAATGCAGCAACTCTCTCTCTCTCTCTCTCTCTCTCTCTCTTTCTTGCAGCCCACTTACAGTAAGGACACGAGACAACGAAAGCATGAAAAGTACGTACGTCAACACTCTCAGTTATAAGTAACTGTACGATGAGTGCCGAGATGGTCGCCTTTGAACAGTAGGCCGACGTTGGACAAATTACTATATATTTGTTAGCAAACTTGATATTCCAGTGAGTAGCGTTTCAATTAACTCTTCATCTGTACTTCCAGAGGGTAATATTTTAATAATGATTTACCGATCAAATAGATGTCATTTGTACAATTTAGAAATATTAGCAATGCATTAAAATTAGTGGGACAAACTGAAAAGTGATTAATCCAATGGAAACAAGAGGAAAGTTATCTCCAATCAAGAAAATGTGCAAGAATATTCATGAGTAAACCTTGTGTACATGTATTTAAAATAAAAGAAATGATTCTAAAATTATTTAAAATAAATTTTAGTATCATTCTGTAAAGAAATGTATTATTAATATGTAATGGAAACTTAACTATAATGAACACTGTCATTCAGTATTTATACCGTTGTTTCCATCTAACCAAAAGTGAAGAAAATAAAAATGATAATGTCTCTATACTGGAACTTCGCTATACGTCATGAATATTGCATTAGAAACTGTGTTAATCTACCAACTCTTTGGTCTTTGTTGTTCGCTAGAAGAGTGTCAGGCAATATGAATAAATGGATGATAATAATACTCGTAAATGTTAGTCCATTCTATAGAACAAAGGAATAAATTACTGGTACTTGTTGAAAGGTTGAATTATTTCTGTTTTGTAAAGAGAAACCTGTAATCTTCGATACACCAGGCACTTGGTTGCGTGTCATTGAGAAAAATAACAAATCACGATTGCTGCAACGGCGAATGATATTCACGCCAATAAGTGAAGATTGGTTGTTGACTAATCGTTGTGCTACTAGAATACCTAGAAGAGGAAACAATATAGAGTACGGAGATGGTTTAAAACCAGTTTTCCATTTTCCTTTTAAAAATTAGATTCTCGGCTTCTGTTTCAATTATCCTTGTTCGCGAAAGCGCGAGGGACGCTATCCCTTGAAGATGAGGGGGATTTCGGATACACTTGCCTCATTAGCCAATACAAATTATTTTTTTAATCTTTGATAGCTACACCTTCAACTGTTTTTCAATGACAACCTGATTTAGATCATGAAAATTATAAAATTGAAGCAACTTAGAAGATTGTGCACCTACTTTCCTTCGTAGTGGATACTTCCATTCTTGTACATGAGCATAAGTGCAAGGTCATTTTGGTCGTAGACTTCTGGTTCTTTGCTTGGGGAGATGGTGATATGAGGCTTCCATAGCTCTTCTACCTCTTTTCTATCAAGAATCACCACCTCCGTATCGTTTGTACTGTTGAAGGTAATGAATCTAGTCTCCATCCACTGTAGGATCACAAATCCATGGAGGGTGATTTCCTGCAAGAAAATTAATCTAATATAACAATTGAAAGTTTAAAGCTGAAAAACAATACAGAATTTATGGTTTTAAGTTTCATGCTAATACTGTACTTTCTCGTCGATAAGCGACTTTGTGCATTCATGAATGTATATATGATGGCAAAATTCCTTCTGAAGATGGAGTAGTTGCTATTCAGGGACATTCACTATAATGGGTGAGGAATCTCTCACGTCTAACGCGAGGGCTCTCGGTTGTGGGGTACAAAGCCGAATGACCTTCTCTGTTCTTTTTCGTCGTAATCCTTCGTAATTTGTGTAAGTTTTTGTTACGTATTTTGTTATTAAGTGTTCAGGGGTCTTGCAACTGAGAGGCCAAATGTAATGCAATATTCTCGGACTCTAACGTTTGCCACCGCGTGTGTACGGTAGTAAAAGTAAACAGCGGCAGTTGTCAGAACATGAAGATCACCATGCTTACGAACATGTCTTCATTATTTTACAACAGTAAGATTGGAATGAGTTCCCCCGACTTCGAAATCGGGAGATTGTGGATCCCAAATCTATGTAGTCCTCACTCAATAACAAATGGCATACCGACTTTGAAAGTTCATTGTTCTACGGTCTCACAAATTTTGGATGGCGTCAAATTTGATGTACCCAATTATTTTACTTGTAGTAAACGCAGTGGCCAGTTGCAGCTGATTGATGAGCGCGCTATCGACTTCTGTGTCGCTTGTAACAGTTTATTGACGGGTAATAGAGACTCAGATGATACCGAATTTTAAGTAGAGTTGTACCGGTAACGTGTTTACCAGAGCAATATGGCAAACGTTGAGATCCATGGTCTCTGGAAGTAGGAGACCCACACAAATCCCATTATTAATACTATGGCATGGAGATTTAGTCTGAACTTGGCGCTAGAACAATGTCACTTAACGGTAGGCAACTGATGACGGACAACGTGATCAGATGTGTCTGGTCTCCAGTTATTTCAAGACAAAACCTCAGCCCTCCAGTTATTTCGATTCTTCTTAATGATTCTAATCGATATCAAGAGTAGAAATGAATTTCCAATTTGGCCATATGTATTATACATAGTCTCTTTAAAAATTTGAAGCCCTTAGTTTACTAGTGGCAGTCGTTTTTAGAATGAAGTGGGACGTTTTCTATATATTTTTCCATTTACAAAATAATAATAATGATAATGTCTAAAACACTACAACATATAGAAACCTGAAATAAAAGCGGTTTTGTCTCTTCGTTTTCCAGGTGCAGTGTTGTTTCGCATGGTGTTGTTTCGCACGATAGTCATTTTCGTGTTTGTTCGCACGGTTTCTTATCTTCTCGCATTCAGGGTGTTGTTTCGCACAGTGCACCTGTCGAACAGAAAACATAGAGGCATGCAGCTGTCAAATCAAGCAGAAAACATAACTCTCTCTATATATGGCTTATGGAACTCGCAAATGAAAGTAACCACAAAAGAACGATTTATTAATTAAACGTCGATAGTTTCTTTCCAAGGTATTGTTTGAACGGAGGTCAGTTATACTGGAAGGTATATTCCAAGTATACTGGAACGGTGGCCACTAAGTCAAGTCCCTGGTTAACGGCCACAGCCATTTCCTCCTTGAACACCGGCATTAATATTTCTTCCCGCGCTCTATTTTTGCAGTTCGCAAGTCGTTTTCTGCTCTCACAAGCTGCCACATCTGGAATGCAGGCGTTATCGCTCTCCAAAGTGGGGATTTCATTTTCCGTCTTTAGTGTACCTGGACAACCAGTTATTCTTCTTTCTATGCACAACTGAAATCAAAACATTGTCAGTAATGTAAAGTTGATTTCTTTAAACATAATAATAATAATAATTACGGTTACTACAAAATAATACATTAATTTACTAGTTACCAGTACGGTTGCCATAATTAAAAAAAGACAAATAGTGTAGGGAACTAAAGATGCCAGACTTCCCCTAATGTGTGGGGCTTCTATCAGATAAGGCCAGTTTCAACCACGTTTCGATTGAGGTTAAGAATGCATCAAGGGAGTGATCAGAGTGCAAAATCGCTTCCGTAAAATTATACCCAAAAAGGTAACACCAACTCAAAAGTATCGTTATTAATCCAGTAAAAATAGTACTATTTCTATTTGTTGACTATCTACAAACAAAAATATTCTACATACGAAACTAATTTCCGACGAAGAGTATTTTTTTTCTTAATGAAAAGTTAAAAGAGAGCATTTTCCATCAACAACCTACGCAAGGTTGTTTGGTTGTTCCCGAATAGTTCCGTCCACAATCCTTGATAGCTGTTAGGCTTTTCAGGAAACGGCTGCCCATTATACAGTCATGTATTAACCCCAAATTGAAACAAAGAAAGAAATGATTATAAATTTCAACTAATGATGAAATAATAATAATGAAATTATACGTATCCATATAGTTGATGGGAGGTTCTTTTTCTGCAGGTTGTACTGATATTCCTCAAACAGTAAGACAGGAGTGCCTCTCTTGGATTTTATAATCTCCATTGTGACGACGATAACTTCTCACAACTCCTTTGCACAACAGAATAACTAAGCTGGACAGCAGCATGCCTTTTTATACCCTTCTTACTACCAAACAAACATCACGTGTGCGCCAGATGCAGCCGGGTACAGCCGTGCGAAACAACACCCTGATTGCGATCATATAAGAAACCGTGCGAACAAACACGAAATAAGAATCGTGCGAAATAACACGTAATCATTTTTCCATGGGCATCTAGTCCAATTGTTTTTATTTTGCTCTCGCAATATATACGGTACTTCCTGAAATTAAACTTGAAAAGTTTTAACAAAAATCAATGTTTAATCCATCTTATTTACATGAAGTTATCATTTCTACACCTGCAATTTTCTTCATGCATTAATAACATCATCTACTTCCTTTTGAAAATTACCTACTTTCTTTCAGTGAAGGCGTAAACATGGTTGCTTATCGAAAATTGCTGTATATAGGCTTAAAAGTATCAGTTAGGTCACTTTAAAAAACGCTGAGACTTCGTGTCAAGAAACTGTTAAACATTCGGTGTTCAGCGTAGAAAACATAACTTTACTAATTCAGTCAGAGCAAAGTTCATATGTAAATATGATTGTTTATTTAAAACAGAAACAATATGGAGGCTTTAAAATCTTTAAAGAATGGGTGGATCGATGAACGTTCGAGTCAAGAAACTTAAATATTTTTGCAGACCTGGCTGGTCAGGACTTATTTGGATGAGTTTTTTTGATTGATTTGCTAATTGTGGCGGCAGAGCATTGTTCTGATAACACTGAACTTTAATAGAATTATGGCAAAGCCTTAATTTGTGTTGCGTTGCTAATAATGGAACCTTGATTTGTAGCGATACGATAACAGCTTTAAGGCGTTATTACAATTTTAGTGAAGTGTAGCCACGGTTTACCTGGTCTCAGCGGTTAGCTAAAGCGACTAATTATTAGAATGTAAGGACGTAGGACGTAAGAGCGACGAACTAGGTTTGTTTGTTTAATATTACTTATTTATGACAGAGCTCTAACTTGAAGAAAACATTTATTTTGTCAACAGTACCTAGCTTTAACTTTTGCAATAACTTTTTTGAATCGCAGGTTTGAGTTTTTACGGAATGTTCAGAAATAACACATAATCACAACTGTGTTATAGGACAACGAGGACTTGGCACGAATTTATGCAAGTGGAGTTTAAAAGTTAACGTTAAAAGACAATTACGAATCATTTACAAATTATGATTGAAAATGAACACTCACCTGAGTTCCTAAATGAAGAGCTTTTGGATTAAGGTCTGGGTTTCGGAGGTTATACTGACATCTCGAGTTAGGCAGGGATGAGTATTTAAAATGACTTTTAAGTGCCACGCCTTGGAAGTTGTTGTTGAAATGACAAAAGTTTTATGCTTGTACTATCATCCACCGTTGACGTAATTACAAACGTGACTTTCATTATTGTTTGTTAATTTCGTTATTTTTCTTATTTTTAAAAAAAATATAATTATAGACTATTTCGGCCAGGGTGCATTGCATACCTCTCAATGATTCTAGCTTTTATAGGAAGTCGAAAACTGATTTTTTGTAGTTTTAGATTTTCTGCAGTTCGTAGTTCGTTGGCCAATATTATCTAGTCAATCTCACCAACGCAAGAATTGCCGTTGACTAAGTGGCAACCGGTTTTTTGTTGTTTTTAATTAATTTACAAACAAATAGTAACTACATGTTATTGCTACCTGCATTTGGTTACTATTAGGTTCAGCGTTATCAGTACAACGCTCAGCCACCACAATTGGAAAATCAGTCAAAAGGCTCCCCCAAATAAGTCCTGACTAGTCAGGTCTGCAAAAATATAGGGGAAAGGAGGGTAAGATGACGATAGTAAGCTTCTGTAGATTTTTTTCATCCTTGTGCCCTAAGAGAAAAATTGCTGATTTTAATTTCAAATAGTTTTGTACGCATACTACACAGTCCAACCTCCTGTGTACGATCCTTGCGATCTGCACGATCCCACAGACTACAAACTACGTAAACGGATTTTCCTTCTGTGTAGTAAAAACTAACTGTAGACTGGTTGGTGATGGCGCGTAGTGGCTGAGAACCAATACCATGTATTACAAGGAAAATAACTGTTTGTGATACTGGCCACCGAGTAAATAAAGTGAAAATAGGAGTCTATTGGCGGAGGTCTGTCGGCAAATATTTTGTTAAAACATTTGAAGGTAGGTTTGTTTGTTTGTTTTGTATACATTTGGATTCTGCAAAACAACTTTTCCTATTTATTTTTACAACGATCTGTGGCATGTGCTCTGTAATTCAATATGATGTGGAATTCATTAAAGAAAAGTTGGGTGGATTTTCTAGATCACCACACAGAGACAATCCGGAGCACAACATAGAAATTCTAAACCACGATGTGTAGTATAGTCTAAATAATCTAGATCACCGTACAGGCAATCAAGTGCATAGAAAACGGTTTATAGAAGTCGAAGGCGTGGTCTAGGAAATCTACAGCAATATCCAGAAAGTACGGAACAACCGCTAGAAATTCTAGAATACCGTTCAAAATGTCCAAGGTGTAGTGCAGAAAATCTAGACCATCGTCAAGAAAACTAGGAGCACTGACAAGAAATTCTAGACAACCGCTTAAAATAATCAAAGGTACAGTCTAGAAAATCTAGACCCCCATCAAGGGAACAACGAGCATGACCAAGAAAATCTAGACAACAGCTAAAGAAATCAAAGTTTAAGCCTAGAAAATCTAAATTATTGTCAAGAACACCAAGAGAATAGCCAAGATATTCTAGACCACCGACCATGGAAATCAAAGGCATGACCTAGAAAATCTAGACCACCATCATGAGAATCTAGAACCCCACCCTGTCAGTTCTGTACCAAACATACGTACAGGTACGTCTGCGCTATCCTTGCTATTTTGGGTCTGTTCCTTCCAACACATTACAGAAAATCTTGATTCCCAACACAGAATGCAGTCCTCCTGCCGTGGCATGTGCAGCGCCAAAATAGCCGACTGTAACCGGAATCTACGTTTTTTTCTTTCTAAATGCAGTCAATTTTTCTCTCAGTAATGTTGATGGAATGTTTCGATTTTATGTTTAAGGCAATTGTTAGAGTTTACTTTCACTCTGCTAATTGTTTGATGGTGATAAATTGAAAAGTTACTATGATCTTTTACTCTTTTCGACCTCATATCACTTTCGTCATCTTGCCCTCCCATGCTAGAAAGATGACTTTATTAGGTGGGTAAGATGACGAGACAAAAAAAAATAAGATCATGAACGTACTTAAGCGAACGGTTATTTTACTTCAAACACAGTATTTTGCACGATACACACAATAATTAAATGCATATAAAAATATCAACTTGGAATTTAAGATTTCAAGCACAATAGTCACAAATGTATGCTTTGATTTTTGCTTCTTTCTTAGCTTCAGCTAAAAATATAGGTAAAATATACAGCTTATAGCTAATAAATACAACCAACTCTAATTATTAAGTAATTGATTAATAATTCAACTCAGATTAAATCATATTTATAATTTTAAAATAATATTTGAATACCGAAGTTCGAACAAGATGACGGATTCGTCATCTTGACGGCCTAGTTGATTCGTCATCTTAAGCGAAACAGCCATTTTTAATTCAAAACGAGAAAACTCTGTTATCAAGTTATTTCTGAGTTACATTGAACTAATGAAGTAAATAATATGCCATACAGTTTAGTAAAACACAAAATTGATGTTGTGGGAACTTACCACAATTGCTTCAGATGTTATTTTCTGACACTAGGATCTTACAACGAACACACGTGATAACGGTCAAAGCACTTTCACCCCACTGGAACATGGCCGATTGGGTTTGTTTGTATATCCAAATACGTGTGGCACTAGTGCCTTTCAAACCGCATACAGAATCTAATTTCAGTTATATGAAATTAACAATTCGTCATCCTGTCAACTTCGTCATCTTACCCTCCTCTCCCCTACATATTTTCGTATTATGGATCGCCCATGACATATTTAAACAACGCTCAAGAACGATATATATATATAATTTGTATCCAACTCGAAAGTCAACAGATTGCAAAATTATATTTAAAGATATTTCACAAAAACCTATAGGGTAAAGGCACTGAATATGAGACTCCTTTTTATTTTACTGTGTCTATGAAAGGAAAAAAAATAAATACAAATCCAATCGCAAATGTAATTGTTATAGATTGATGCATCAAATATATAAATGGTACATGCATATCTAAAATATTATATGTAGTTTTTGAAACAAAAAGAAAATCATACAAAATTTTAATTTAAAAAAAAATGGCACCTAGTATGAGAACCCATACATATTGTATCCAAATATGACTCTTATTCATATTACTTTGATATCTGACACTGTGGGCAGAGGAAGCAGGAATCTGTAGCTCTACATTGCTCGTGTGTACATCGATAACGACGTAAGCATCGAACCCATCGACGCTGAAGGCTGGCAGATAATCGCGCTTTACGAAGTGACGAGGTAATAATTTTTGCATTCCCAGTTCGACAAAGTTTCTCGTATTCACGTATTTTCGAGTCTGACATAGTTGGAAGAGGTTTAATATCTATAGGACCATATCTCATTTTAGGATCTCCTTGGGATCTCATATTAGGAGCTTCAGTGACTGTCATTATAAATCGTAACAGCAATTTTAGAACCGTTAGACTCCCTTTCGCAGATTTGCCATTCTTTCTATTACTACCATGCTGTTGAATGATGCAATGGAACAGGTTATTGCAACTTACTTGTAAACACAAAAGAGTATTTAAGTCCACCTTATAGTAGACTGTTTCGGAAGCAGCACACAAAAATGCTTTTTTCTTCATGATCACAACTACGCAGCAGTTGGGATACATCATATAGTAGGTAGAAGTTTTCGCAGTCATCAACAGAATACAGAACATAGTTACGCGGTTAGCTCGGGGTCTCATATAAGGAGACGGTCTCATATTCCGTGACTTTACTCTCACTTTAAAAGTGTCTTTGTCATTTTAAAGAACTAAGGAAATTTGTCGAAACACTGAAGTGAAATTACACACGAGACATGTGAATATCTTTTGACGTAATTTGAAATCGCCTAGCAACGCAAGTTTGTTAGCATGTGAGACTAAGTTTGAAGGCTTGTAGGCACCTATTATTTTTTACTCTTGTCAGATTTTTTTTATGAAATAGATATAAAGTAAGAATTCTACATTAAAACGGAAAAGCTGACTGAAAATAGCAACATCAGTATATTTTGCTAGGTATTTGTTTAATTTAAAATCGTGTGCATATATAAAATATATAATCTAGAAGACTGGTGAGTAGTTGTGTAAAAGAAGCTAAAATTAACACTGGGCAGATAAAAGCTTTTATCTCTAAAAAAAATCAAGCCCTGTTTTAAGAAATATCGCAGTAAATAGAGTAATATTTTAGATCTCAACTAATGATAATCTTAGTTACACGCACTAAATATGAAGCATGTTACTTGGTAATAAATCCAACAAGAGCTCTGAATATCAGCAGTGTTACCAACAACTAATACTTTCAAGGCTATAGGCTTACCAACTTACAAACGTTCATATTCTTATTGAAAGCTTATAAAATTAATATATATATATTTAATAATAAAAGTAAAACCAAGATAACATTAAAACACAATAACGAAGAAAAACGTCTCAAAATGTAAAGAAAACCAACATGATAGTTTCTTTTAATTCATTACTAATTTCACCACGAATGAAACAGAATATTACAGCATGATTTTTTTTCTTTTATTGAACTTAAATAACAAAGTTTTCACATCAATTACTTGAGGACATATTAAATCGATACAGAGGTCTCTCTCTCTCTCTACAACTGCACGAAATATCGAAAGTAGTTATATCCAAAATAAACTACACGCACCACCTTGTGGGGAAGGTATCTGGCGTCTTTTTATGCCCTATGCCAGCCAAGACTAAGGGAATTTTCTCATATTTTTTTGTTTCTTTCTCCCCCATCCGATAAAGAAAATGAGAAAATTTTCAGAGAACACGACATGGCTATAACGCCGGAATAAAATTAGCATTTGAATGAGGTCACAACACTTTTAGTTTTCATGTTTTTTTCTCAATTTAAACTTCTTTCTTCACTTTTATTAACGTACGTCATAAACTTACGCACGAAATCAAACAATTAAAAAATAGCCTGGTTTTAATTATTTTTTAGTATTCTGGTCTGAACAATCACTTATACAAAAAATCTGCAAAAATCGATTGAACCGCAAGATAAGTCATCTGCGTACTCAGGATGTTGTTAAAGTCTTTCTACGCTTTATAAGTTGAGATTCTATTATAGCCCCGCAAATCGAACTAAAACCCTGGTGGTGTCGCTAATGTAGTTACATGCTAAGGTTACAAGAGGAGGATTAGACAAGGAGAAAGCACTTCAGGCAGAGGAAAACGTGGTTCATTGTTTGCCAAATCTGCTTAAGGAATTTCTTCGGTGTCGCTGCAAGCAGCTCACGTTTTTCTTTCGCTGACAACGAGAACCGAAATGAGGAATCCGTAAGTGTGGCAACGATGTAGATTTCATCGTAACGCCTACACTTGACCGTAACACCTACACCCCCTCCAAAGACATTTTTGGTGATTGGTGCCCAAAAACAACAACGAGAAGGAAAAGAGATGAGAGCTCTGTAGTTCGCAAATCTGACGGGGCTTCAGATGAACTTGTGGCCCTATAGCTATGTTTTAGGTCCGGTTTACGTTATAGTCTAAACTGACAATACAATGTGATTAAGTAGGGGTAAGTATGTACAGGGTGGGCCGTAGGGATAACAATATGTTTTCAATGTGATTGCCTCCAATGCCAAAACACAAGTGTAGACGATCACCAGTATTCCACAGAATGTTGGTCACTAAGTAGGGCGTTACAGCACGGCACACGGTTGCAATTTACCTACACAGATGGTTTCTATCCTTGATCTTTACGCTGTAAACTGTCGCTTTTAGGTAGCCCCATTCAGAAAAAAGCCATCGGATTTAAATCTCGGGATCAGGGAACCCATTCACTTCTTCCCTATGGCCAATCCACTGTGGGAAGATGTCGTTCAGCCAATGACGTACAAGAAATATAACAGTAATTAAATTCTTTTGGTGGCACACAATGTATATTACAGCCATTCCGATATTAGAGTTCGTTCCTCAGTGGGACACATTTTGGGTTAGCATGCAGATAATCTTTTCAACATTTATTCATGCCTAAACGTTGGTTCAACCAAATTTGGTTGAATTAATTGTTGACAAGGTGACTTTTAAAGATTTTCTCATGCTAAATCAACCGTGTGCTACTCGGATCTTAGTTATGACGCTATGTATATACACTGTGTCCCTGAAATAAACCCCAAACTTCGAGAGGTGAATCATCACCCCCCCCCCAAAAAAAAGAAAAGTTTTCTTGAAATTTCGAAAAGCACATAATTTTGGAGCTACAGGCGCTCAAAGTTAAGCCGGCATTGTTAAAAATGACGTCATATGTTGAAAAATAATGATGTAAGTTTGTCGGCTTAGCAAATCACATTCGACCTAGTACCCATTATAACTATTTAAGCTATGTTTATGATTGACGAATGCACCATTGAGGTGACTTTCTATGCTTGAGCTATTAAACCATTTAACTCCTTGACAACAGAATTCTTACATTGAGAAACCTATGTGGCACCCCCTGAATCATAAACATTGCTTATATAGATGTATCGCGTACTACTGTTACCGCGATGTGCTAAACTGAAACCACTTACGTCATTATGTATCAAGATGTGACGTCATTTGTAACGCCACAGCTGAACTTTGAGCTCCTGTAGCTCCAAAATTATGCATAATTTTGAATTCCTTAAAAGGAACTTTCTTCTTCTTCTGATGTAAATAATCACCTCTCGAAGTTTGGGGCATTATTTCACGGATATATCAAAGATGTCATCCACAAAAATGTTCCTTGAATACATCTGCCAGTAGATTACTGAAATACACTAATACTGTGTGAGTGTTACTAACTGTTTAGTCCTTTGTTAATTCAGAAATTTAAGTTATCTCTTTCCCTCTTTGTGATCAGTGATCACTCACTATCCACACTGACGCTGGTATCTTCAGTTTAACAAGGTTTATTCATTACCAGGGTAGAAAGCAATCCATGATGAGAAGAAAATTTAATTATGTATTTGAGTAATAAGTCACAAAGAACCAAGAACCAAGAACCAAGTAGATGTATAAGTATCGTAATTGTCTTCCGAATTTTAAGGACATGGGAAGATGGCGATCTTAATTCATGTCACCATCATCCGGTATTACCCTGGTATGATAAAGAAATGCGAAGATAAACTTGTGATATCTAAATGGACTGCGTAAGTAGGACTCAAACCTGTGATCTATCCTTCTGGAGAGCTCTTCCGTACTCTGTGAGTTTCCACGATTTTAAATAACCGGAACTGTTTAATAAAAAGGTAACAGTAAATTGCTATAAGTAAATAATAGTAAGAAAACGTTTGATATACATATCTCGTTTTGATCTACTCTAATATTTCTGATTCTATTTCAAATGGTTTAACTTTTTAGTACCATCATTTTACACAACCACCATATTTTCTATATGATTGTTACAAGAGGTCGATGTTCCAGCATCATTAAAATTTCTATATTTCCTGATAAGCTATCTTAACATTTTAACAACAGCTGCTAACTCGATACAGATTCATGGGCCAATGAGATATTTAAGTTAGTGAAATGTCTAACCAAGTGACCAAAAAAGTGAAGTTGAATTATATAAATTTTATAAACGAAAATTGAATATAAGGACTACCACACACGGCCCTTTTTGAATTTTAATTGAATTACGCAACCCTAACCCTTGCAACCCTTTCGTCCAAAAGAGTTTTTCCGAACATGTTACTGAATGATTTATAGCGGCGCTTCCCAACTATTTTTTTAATTGCAGAGCAATCAGTGAGAATTCATCATTGCCGCCACACGTTTTGAAATTAATTTAAACTTACCTTAAGATAAATATTACTATTGGTAAATATCAAATAATAATTCTACGCGTTCAAAAATAACATTACTTAAATACTTTTGTTTATCTTTAGCCAAAAAAGGAGTAAAAACCAAGTTTAAATAAATAATTACCTTCGCAAATGACATAGAACACTGCACTATCGCAGGGACCTGTGGAGCAAGGCTGGAAACAATTAATTAATAGTCATTTTACTTCTACATGAACGAGGCTTTATGACTATTTAATATGGCAAAATGTAACTAAATTTGAAAGGTGTTATGAAAAGAAGGTATTACATTATCTTTTCTTACCTCATTTTCCTCCGAAATGGACGCTTTCGTGACATTGAGAAGAAGAGTAACGTTTGCAGGTGTTCCTGGAACTGTAAGAATAATATGATCAGTTCATTTATTCCTAGCTAAGTATTTATCTTGCCTTATGTACAGTACATAACTTCTCTAACAAAAACTACAAGCCAGCATATGCAACCTCAAAGTGTATGAATAGTTCGCATCTTATCCAAACATTAAACAGCCACTTACTAAGGCCAACCTATATTTGTAGAACATGACAACTTGGGAGGTTTGTTAGCTTTAACTCTGAAGTCCTAAACATCAAGACAGTATTAACCCGATAGAAATACGTGATATTTCTTGTCCTGTAAAACATAGTTTCGGTCTTTTGTTTCTATTAACAAGCTAGCAAATTTATTTGTCTTTTAGAGTCGTTAATATTTTAATCTTCCAATATTAAAAAAAAACTAAGTCAAAATAACAAATTTTCCGTTTTTCTCCTTGAATCTATTCTAGAGAGTACAGACCATGTTCCATCGACCTATGATAGAATAAACTACGAATGAGCTTCCGATCATAGAATTTGTATACAAAAGATTTGCAACGTCTGTTAGAACGCACTAAACCATTTACTTTATTTTTTTTAACAAAGTGCTTAATGTAATGTTTCGATTCACTGATTAAACGCGATGTCTGAATAATGTCAAAATATTCTCGATAGGGAGCAGCTGTGTATGTGCCTAGTTATTCTCTGAATGTTGATTCTGAAGTTGACTTCAACTATGTTATGCGAGAATGTGAATTATATTTGTTCTTTCGATTGGTGAATCTTCTGGAAACTTATGTGTGTTCATAAAATTTGGAACTTTCTTAACTGTTGTTCTGTGGGCTAAGGCCTTATGCCTATGTTCTCGAAATACTTTTGTTAATACAGTATGTAAACTAACATAATGAATAGAGCTTATTATATTCCCCAGCTCCTGTGACAAATTCATTATTCTTCTACTTGAAAAAGCGCATTCTCGTAAACTGGTTATCAGTGCTGAGAAGATACAAGACTTAAAAACAAGGACTATCAATATGTATGTCACACCTCTGACTCAAAATATAGTTCTTTGATTATGAAGTAAGCTACTGGCTTACCTAAAAGAGTAAAATATGTTCAAATGAATGGAAAGATTCAAGCAACAATATACATTGTTGCAAAGCAGAATCGTATACCGGTATTTTGTTAGAAAGCAGAAATAACATTATTTTTTTATCTACGTACACATTTGTAATGTGATTTGAAATGTTTATATTTTGAATAAAGAGTCCTCTATAACATTCATATTAAAATCATTCCATTAACATTGCTTTCCTTTTATTCAATAATATGTTAAAAGAATACTATGTTGAAATTTCCGCGTAAGTCGCAACATTTTGAATTTTTGAATGCCTAGGATTGTGAAGAGATATCTTTATTGGACTCATAGCAAAATCATTTTATAGAATACAATTTAAATGGCAACGTTTTTCGCTCTCCTGATTTTTTTGCATTTATTTATTTTTAATATTGGAGGATTCCTTTATTGAATTTTGAATTTTATTTAGGGAATTTAGACAACTTTAGCTCAGCCCGGCAATAATATTCATGTTTGCTCTGCCAACACAAGCAACTCTTTATTCTGATTTCCATATTGTCCGTTTAGTACCTGCATTTTTAATATAGTTTATATATTTGTCTTCCAGAATTTGTTCAAAAAAATATGTACTAATGCCACTAAAAATTTGAAACTGAATTAGGAACGATATAAATAAAGTGCACCTCGTTTCATTTAAACTATTGGATTGTATAGTTCAGCGTCATTTGCATAAACAAGAGATAAAGAGTGAAACATTGAAGAATGAGAAAGCATAAAAATCAACAAGTTCATAATTTGAATTATTCTTTTAAATTCTTAATCTGGAGAATTGTAGAGGTAAATACTATTTCTTTTCTTTTGCAAGATATAGAAACATATTAACCGAAAGAAAGATATTCGCTCAGACATCCCATCTTACTAATCAGCATGTCATATTCAAAGATAATGAAATACTATTAATTTTCTAGGCCCATTCATAAAACAAAGAGAGAAAGAACTAGGAAACACACACACAGAAAGAGAGGCAGAGAGAGAGAATCGCAAAGATGTACAGCGAAAGATGAATAGTGAAGATAGGTGAAAGAAAGCTACTTTGAATATTTAAATATTAAAGTTACATCCTGGAAATTCCATAAAACTTACACTTGAAATAGACAGTTTACTAACTGATATAGTGTCAAACGCCTTACATCTCATATCCGGTCTTCCTCAATATAAAACCTGTCAATATTTAACGGATCAACGTTTGAGTCTTTCATTTCTCGGAAAGAGCAATCGCTGTCAGCAATCGCTGACCTAAGATCTCCAGAAGCCAAGTCAGAAGCGCTTGCCATCTTCTGAACGCTGCAGAACGCCACGAATGACACCCAACACCCTATTTGCATACTTACATAGTTCTGTTTCTTGATTCAAGGTTAAATTTCCTTGATTTTGCTTTGTTAGACTTGACGAGATACGATAAGTATATTTCAAGCTTGATACAAACTTGATTTTTGGTGGATAAAATATACTTGAACTTAACAACCCAATTTCAAGCTTGATTATAGCTTGTCTAAACAAGGCATTTCGTGGCTCGTGGCTTTGAAAAATAAAACATGTTTCAAGTTTGTTGGCTTGACGTTTCAAGGCTAAAACAAGCTTGATTTAAGCTGATTTTGCTATGTGGGATTTGACTTGGTGCGACAATATTTGCACAACGATAACGGGCCGATATCGGGTCTATACTTGGTTAATAACGCAACGCGGATATCGATAAAGGCTGGCGCTCTGACAAAACACCGATCTACACTGGCGTGGTGCGATATTTCGACATTCAAAACTATTTCTGAATCATGAGAAACGTGTTGCACTTCTTCCAAGAAACGTGGAAAATAAACTTAGCAGATTAAATTGTTAAGTTTAGAGAAATAGTACAGTTTAAAGATATAATTTGAAGATAGATACTGTTTGAAAATAGCATGTATAAGTCTTTTAGGTGCTCCCAGCTTAAAGTCATTCTCTAATGAAAAGACTGTCAATGTCACCACATTCCATGCCTGAGTTAATGAAATGCATAATTAACGTATTTTTCTTCATGGATGGATCCGTGGTAGAGTGTGTAAGACAACGGACAAAAAATCACAAGTTTGCAGGTTCGAATCCGGTCACAGACAAGTGTGAAAAATTTAAGTTGCAAATGAAGACGAGAAAATAAGACGTGTAATACAATAATTACAGTATATAAACAAGATAACGTTTTTTTTTAACTACTATAAAATATCTGGTGAAGTAAAAAGTAATCCATTATTTTTGCATGACATTGAAGGCTTGACTTACCATAGTTAGAATGATCCGATTTAGGTCACATATGCGCCGTTTTGTTCGATAACGTGTTGCCATTTGGAAGGTAATATAATGATGAATCTCTCATAGAAGTCCTTGTCCCTATTGGCAAAAAATTGAGACAGTCGATGTTCACAAGCCTCTCTTGAAGCGAAATTTGCACCAGCAAACGTGTTCGCCATGGACAGGAACAGATGGTAATCACTCGGTGCCAGGTCCGGACTATAAGGTGGATGCACAAGAACCTCCCAACCAAGCTCCCGGAGCTTCTGGCGAGTCACTATCGATGTGTGTGGCCTGGCGTTGTCCTGGTGGAACACAATGCCTCTCCTATTGGCCAAAGCTGGCCGCTTCTGGGCGATTGCTGCCTTCAGACGGTCCAATTGTTGACAGTATAGTTCCGAGTTAAGGGTTTGGCCGTAGGGGAGCAGCTCAGTAGATAATTCAATGCCAATCCCACCAAACACACAGCAAAACCTTCCTGGCCGTCAATCCTGGCTTGGGCACCGTTTGCGCCGGCGCACCGCGCTTCGACCACGACCGTTTTCGCGTGACGTTGTCGTAAGTGATCCACTTTTCATCACCAGTCACCAACCGCTTCAGAAATGGGTCGCTTTTGTTGCAATTCAGCAGCGATTCGCAGATGGAAATTCGGTCCATGAGGTTTTTTTTGCGTTAACTTGTGTGGCACCCATACATCAAGCTTCTTTTTGTATCCAGCCTTATGCAAATGGTTCCACACGGTTTTTTGTGCAATGTTTAGCTCTTGGGCAATCGAAACAGTGCTTACATGACGGTCGGACGCGACAATGTCCATGATTTTATCGACATTTTCGACACTTGGCCTTCCAGTGCGTGGTACATCTTTGACGTCAAAATTACCGGAACGGAATCGACGAAACCAAAATTGCGCGTGATCGGCTGTTACAGTATCAGGACCATAAACACTATTCACATTTGCAGCCGCCTGGCTTGCGTTTTCGCCTTTATCGAAGAAAAATTGTAAAATATAGCGTATTTTCTCTTTGCTAGTGTCCATTTTGACGCGCGCTCACACAACACTGAGTCAACTCATCACAACTATCTGAACAGTGTTTGTAGCACGCAATCTCATCGTTTGAACGCCATCTCGTTGAACCCGATCGGACTTATACAACGCGAGCTACAGATCACTGAAGCCATCTATTGGCAAAATAATGGATTACTTTTTACTACACCAGATATATACAATTCAGTATATTAAAACAATAATTCCTCTCAGCGATCAACATCCATCCGATACGGTTCGACATCAATATCGGAATATCATCAAAAGTGTTTGCCATTCGATATTGACCGATGTTGGATAACATCGCTCGACATTGTAAATTGTCCGTTACTAATGGTTTCGGAGGTATGTAACTTAAACTATAGTCATGTGGTCCCTTGATTTGACTAATGATTGTTCATCCGGCGGTATATACTTGTTCATTTTAGGAATTATTTTATTACTATAATAGATCTTGTGAAAAACTCTGGAGCCACTGAACTTACATATCTCCGGAACTACTGAAGCTATAAATATGAAACAAAATTTCAAGACAAAAGTGACTTGAAAAATTGAAATAAATAATTAAAAGTTTATAATTTCATAAAGAATTACAAGAAAGCTCTGAAACAAAAACCATCTTTTAGGAAATTTCATGCTCTCTCATTTTGGTTTTCTTCACTTTTTATGTACAATGCACTGTTTCCAAATGATTATTTATTTTAAATTTTAGGGACCTCTTCGGGTGCCACTTGTCAAGTTGGCGGCGAACCTACAGGTGAAAAAGTGCAAGACACTTCAGAATCGGTTTCCCATACTTTTAGGTAGATTTCGATACCTATTGAGATCGGTACGATATAAAAGTATATATATAAAATAAATCACAGCCATATTCAATCCACTAGTGGATGAGGCCTCTCCCCGAAGGGAGGAGTTGGTCTACTGATATATCATCATCATCATCATCATCATATTCAGCCGTTTTCTATCCACTGCTGGATGAAGGCCTCCCCCTTTTCTTTCCACATATCTCGGTCTGCTGATATCCTCATCCATGTAGCTCCTGAAAAACGCTTGATTTCATCTACCCATCTTACATTTGGACGTCGTCTCGGTCGTTTCTTTTCTCTAGGAATCCACTGTAGTACATTTGTCGTCCACCTTCCATCTGTTCGTCTAGCTATGTGACCGGCCCATCTCCACTTCATCTTCTTCGCACTCTTGATTACATCCTCTACCTTTGTTTGTGCGCGAATCCATTCATTTCTCTTCCTGTCCCTCCTGGTTATTCCTAGCATGCACCTCTCCATTGCTCTTTGTGTGACTCTCAATCTTTGAGTCGTTTGCGCATTCAATGTCCAAGTTTCGCAGCCGTACATCATTACAGGTAAGACACATTGATTATAAACTTTACGCTTCAGACATATTGGAAGTTTGCTTTTGAAAATAAAGTGTAGTCTTCCAAAAGAACTCCACGCCATTTTACATCTTCTATTTATTTCATCAGTCAACTTTGCATTCGATGTTTTAAGCTGGCCTAGGTAAACATACTCATCAACTATGCCTATTGTCTCTCCGTTAATCTTCACTTCCTTCTTTGCAGCATGTTGGTTGTACATTACTTTTGTTTTACTTAAGTTCATTTTAAGGCCGATTTTCGAACTCTCGTTACTCAGTTCTTCCATTCTGGTTTGTAGTTCTTCTGCACTTGAAGCAAACAGGACTATATCATCAGCGAACCGTAAATGATGAAGATATTCGCCATTAATTTTAATTCCAACTTCATCCCAGTTTAAATTCTGGAACACTCTCTCCAGGACCGCACAAAACAGTTTCGGAGAAATTGAATCTCCTTGCCTTACCCCTTTTCCAACTTTAAATTTTTCACTGTCTTGATGCAGCCTAATGACAGAAGTGGCAGTCGAGTAAATGTTTCGCAGTAACTTGATGTATGCATTTTCGATGCCTTGATGTTCAAGTGATTTAAGTACTGCTGACAAGGAGACCGAATCGAAAGCCTTTTCAAAATCTATGAATCCCAAACATAATGGAAGTTCATATTCATTAGTCCTTTCCATAACTTCATTCAATGTTTGTATGTGGTCCATTGTGCTAAATCCACGACGAAATCCGGCTTGTTCCCTTCCCTGATTAAAATCCAAGTCTCGTTCAATACGATTCAAAATAACTTTGGTGAACATTTTGTATAGGACTGACAGTAAACTAATTGGTCTGTAGTTTTCTACGCGTTCTTTGTCCCCTTTCTTGTACAACAAAATGATAACGGCATTGTTCCAACTTCTGGGTATTTCTCTCTTCCTCAAGCACATCGAGAATAATTTAGCAACTTCCTCTTTCATCTTTTCACCTCCCCATTTAAACATCTCTGCTGTGAGTCCATCTTCTCCTGGTGATTTTCCGTTCTTCATCCCTCGAAGTACTTTATCCACTTCTTCTTTCATTACGTCTGGGACATCAACATCAATTTCTTCTGAATCTTCATTTCCTAATTCTTCCTCGGAGTAGTACAATTCTGTGTAGAAATTTTGAAATATGTTTATAATTTCTTCCTTATTTCGTGTTACGGTCCCGTCTGGTCTCTTAACTGCAATTATTTGCTTCTTCCCTATCATGAGCTGCTGTTTGGCTTTCTTCAGGCTCTTGTTTTCCTCGATTGTATTTTTAACAAGATTTTCGTTATATCTTCGTACATCCTCTCTTATTTTCTTTCTTACGGTTTTATTTAGTTCTATGTACTCAATCCTCTTTATGCAATTTTCCTCTTCTTTCATTTCCCTTCTTTTCTTCATCAAGAGCTTAGTTTCTTCTGAGATTTTGCTATCTTTTTTCCTTCTGGTACCTGCTATCTCCTTGGCTGCTTTTCTTATTATCTCAGTCAGTATTTTATTTCTGCTATCGATGTCTTCTTCATCCTCTAACTCTTCCAAGGCGCTGAATCTGTTGCTTAGTTCTATCTCGAATGTCTGTCTGTGTTTTCCAAGATTTTCCAGATCTAAAACTGACGGTTTTCCTCTGATAAGCTTCTTTCTCTCTAGTTTAGTATTTAGTTTCAGCTTACATCTCACCATCCTATGATTACTCGAGATTTTGAAACTGTTTAGAACAGACACGTCTTGCACAATTGCCC
>JAGDQP010000181.1:170302-194751 GCA_022664845.1 Lepisma saccharinum
TTTGTAGTAGAACGTGTGCCCTGACGGTAGTTCCAACTGTTCTTCATTCTTCCTCCACACTTCTGATAGTCCTATGATGTCCCACTTAATCCTCTTAAGTTCATTCTGCAGTTCTTCTAATTTGTCCTCTCCTGCAAGTGACTTACAGTTGAGGGTCGCAACGTATAGGTCCGTTCGAGTTGCCGTGTCGGTGTCCTGGCAGTCTACAGTCCAAACCCGGGCATTTTGACCCTCTGACTTCCTGCAGGACTGACCGCTGCCGTTGCCAGCTGCATTCCGTCCTCCGGGTAATGAGGGCCTCCGAGGCTGTTTCCTTGCTTGTACCATCATATGTAAAGAAAGGAGGGGTGCTGACATTTGACTCACCACGCTGTCAGCTAATGCGGGTTGGTGAGCAGCCCATCCATGTTCGTTCGCCAAGCAGTTGCTTGGGTACTAACAGGCCCCACGACGTGAACGTATGGATTGGACATTAGGCGTCTACCCCGGTCGGTTCCCTTAAGTCTCAGCAAGAGTAATTAAGGGGTCTCCTCCCAGTTAGTGGCAGAAGCCTTTTGGGGCGACAGTCCCGGTTTCCCGGTCCTGTCCCGGTTTCCCGGCCCTACTGATATATATATATATATATATATATATATATATATTAACACGCTAGCAGCATTAATTTTGAAGATATTTGAACCAAATTTTTATATGTTGTTTCTAGGCTTAATAGCTCGATTAAGTTCGTTAATGAGCAAAATCGGTCGACATCTTGGATCCAAAATGGCCGCCGAACCCATTGTTGTATAGAATACACAGCCTAAACCGCTGGGGCTATTGAAGTCAAATATGGCATAAAGGTAAAACATCACTGTTTGATTACGAAAATATTACCTAATGAATTCAAGGACGCCATCTTGGATCCAAAATGGCGGAAGTAATAAATCTATTTTCCATATCGTTTGAGCTAGAGATACGAAATTTGGCATAAAGGTGTATTGTCACTAGTAGTTCAAGAAAATATTACGAATGGTTGAAAAGGTTCCCATCTTGGATCCAAAATGACCGCCGAACCCATTGTTGTATAGAATACACAGCCTAAACGACTGCAGCTAAAAATATCAAATTTGGTAACACGGTGCATTATCACTTGTTTGTTATTAAAATATTACATGATGTATCCAAAGACGCCATCTTGGATCCAAAATGGCGGACCTAAAAAAACATTTTCCAAACCGTTTGAACTAGTGAAACGAAATTTGGCATAAAGGTGCATTATAACGAGTAGTTTAGGGAAATATTACAACATTTGGGAATAGTCGCCATCTTGGATCCAAAATGGCCGCCCAAAATCCCATTTTGCACATCGTTCGAGCTGGATAAATAAAATTTTACTTGAAGGTGTACCATCACAAGTAGGTCACGACAATATAAGAAAACTTTCAAGAAGTCGTCAACTTGGATCCAAAATGGCCGCCCCGAAAACCCAATATCCAAATCATTGAAGGTAGAGAAACGAAATTTTCTTTTAAGGTGTATGACCAAGAGTAGGTTACAATAAATGGGGCAAACCTCCCCTTTGGGGGCGCAGTCCCCCGTGGGAGGGTGCAGATGGACACCATGGTGGTGTAGTGCTGCAGGGAGATTTTGGTTAAGATAAAGGAGGCGCATCCTCTCAAAAGCACTGAAGTTGGGGGCGAACCCAGTACGGGGGTCTTTGGGCAGCGCTCCCAGCGAAACAAAGGTATATATATATATATGTCTTGTGGGGAATCGTTGAACAGCTCTTGATGAATAATCAAAAACCAATAAATAGTTTCTCGATAACGTTCAAGGCGAGATTTAGATTTTTGAAAATAAAAAAAAACTTCGAGATCTACCTTAGCCTGTAGGCCTACCGAAAGGGTAGAATTGGTTTCATTTCTATTCCAATTAGTTCCTCATATGGGTAGAAAATACGTATTTCCATCTCCGGATTCCATGGCCATCCCAGACTAATTTTCTCATATGTTGTATAAGATAAGATTAAGTACCAAATACATTTTTTTTAATCGAAGGGTCACATTTTTACATATTCAAAGTTAAAGGTGATGTCAGTTGACCTTGACTTAATTTATTGTTCATGCATAGGCGTGTTATGTATCGTTGGAATTTTTGTTCCATTCTCTGTATAACAAACTTTGTTTGAGCTTTTCAGACCAATTAGAACCTGAGATATTGAAATTTGAAAATATCTTGTCTCACTACTGAGATATTTTTTTTTTAATTTGTCGTTCCTTTATTTCAAAACTATAGGTCATATGAGACTAAACATTGTCATGGTGACATATTTTTGTGAGTAGTATCACTCACAAAAGGGCATAGTAGGGTAAGATGGTGAAAAGCACCTTGGAAGGAATCGTCATTTAAAAAATACTACCATATTCAGCATAAAAAATAATGGCTCTCCACCAATTTTCAGCGCAAAAGATGCTAACCTAACCTCAAAATAAATTAAAGTGTTTTTTTTTTCGGTAGTTTGCCCATATCTCGGTCGGATTTGCACCTACGATGATCATACCTTTGTTTTACAGTTGAAGATTTTTTTCAAGCTCTGAAAGATGTTTTTTTTTTTTTTTTTAGATTTGTTGGCGCAAAAGTAAAATTTTGAGAGAGGTTAGAAAATTTGAAAATTGAATTTAAAAAAATGAAGACAACAGTTGGCTCAAAAAAAAATAGGTGTTATGTATCTTTAGTCGTTCTACAACCATGATTTTTTTTTAGATTTTTAAAGTGGTAGAACATAACCAAAATATAAAACTATTCCATTTTTGTCGCTTTTAAGGCGTTTGAAATTGGTTTCTTTAGCTCATAATGGTTCGAGGTGTCCTCAAATCTTGCAACGTTAATTTAACTCATTTCCCGACGTCATACAATGATGAAATTTTGCACAGTGACGTAAGCCGGGTGACAATATAACTTTCCATTGTTACTCTCAAACATTTCTATATGTATATATTTTAAAAACATATGTCAACATTTTGTTATTACAGACTTCTGTATCCTAAAATAAATACTAGCCTGCACCAAGGCTGGGTTTGTCTTGTTGCACTTTAGGATTTGTGCCACAAACTATTATATTGAGAAAAAGTATGAACATCAAAATAACCCTAAAAGAAACTAATAAAAATGGCATTTCTAAACGGTACAAATTAACCAGAACAACGCTATCAGTTGAGCACAGAGATTGGAAGACACGTGACTAGGCTTCTTACGTAACACGTGCACTGTAAATAGAAATTCGAATGCGAAATACAGGTCGCCTTCGTGGATGACATATACGTCGGCTTCTTGAGTGAAAGGTCTCGGGTTTGAATCGCCCCGGGACAACAGTTTTTCTTATTTGTTTCTTTAAAAATATATATTTTATATGTTCATATTTAATATTTAATAATTACTATGATGTGTATAAATAACTGATTGCTACTGAAAGCTAGAATGTATCGGATGAACACCGAGCGAGGTGTGCAAGGGGGGCGCGGTGCGTCTGAAGGGAGCTGGGGGCGCAGTCCCCGGTTAGCGATGGGCATACAAAAAGTGCTGTTAACATTCTATTTCATGTGTTAAATTTCTATTTGGTACACAAACTACACATACAATTAATTTTATCTTTATCTGATCCCAATCCCTGTGCTCTTCATTTGCACGGTGGAGACGGTCGTAATAAGGAACTTTTTAAAGAAAGGAACATGGGGAACATTGCGCCTGACACTCTTAATGTACATTTTTGTAATATAAACAACCCAATAATACAGAAAAATTGGCTGCTTAATGGAAATGCATCCATCCTGTCCTAACCTCTAAACTTCGTTCTCCATGGCAGGTGTAAGCCCGCAGATAGTTGAAAATGATATCAATAGAATAAAATCCTCAGCCACAGGGGGCAGACGAAATATCCCTGGAGTTAATTCGAAAAATATTACCATATGTTCTTGTCTCAATTACCAACCTATTTAACCTATCAATTACCACAAGCACTTTTCCCACGTTGTGGAAAATAGCTCGAGCTCTACCTCTCCCCAAAGCAAACGTCATATGCAGTGCTGACGACTTTCGACCTATTAGTATTTTACCAGCTCTTTCCAAAGCTCTAGAAAATATTGTAAGTGATCAGATTCGTTCTTTTTTAGAATCTAAACGCCTTCCAATCAGGTTTTCGGAAAGGTTGTATCACCGCCACTGCTCTGGTTTATATAACAGTTGACATTCGTTATGCTCTTGACAATAGGAAAATAACAATCCTTGCACCCCTTGATTACAGTAAAGCTTTCCAATCTATAAATTACAATATTATTTTTCTCAAACTATCAAGGATTTTCAACTTCTCAGACTTTAAAATGGATTCAAAATTATTTAAATGGCCGTTCGCAATATGTATCTGTGTCTGGTATTGACTCCTCTTTGAAACTTCTTCATCATGGTGTCCCTCAAGGTAGCGTACTAGGTATATAAACGATTTCTAACTACTTCTTTCTTGCTTGTATATAAACGATTTGCCATCTGTATTGCAGCACTGTAAGTATGACATTTACGCCGACGACTTACAGTTATACATTTCCTGCTCTCCAAATGAGCTTACTACATATTTAGCCAAACTGAATGAGGACTTAAATAATTGTTCAGTGGTCAAATGATAATGGCCTGATTCTAAATGCATCTAAATCTCAATGTGTTCGTATAACATCAAAACCTATCTTCTCGTCCCTTCAATCGTACTCGTTTTCTAATGTGCGTCTAGATGGAGTCGTTATTCCTTACTCGGATACGGTGAAAAATTTAGGTCTTATTTGGAATCAACATCTAACTTGGACGGAATATGTCAGCACCGTCTCCAGGAATGCCTTTGCTGTTTTACATACATTGAACAGACTTAGAAATTTTCTTCCAATTTCCCTTAAGAAAACTCTTGCACAGGCGCTAGTAATGCCTCATTTACATTACTGCAATGTGGTTCTCGCTAACCTAGATGAAGTACTGACTTACCGGCTGCAACGCATTCAAAATGCTTCTATTCGTTTCATTTTTAATCTTAAACGTTCTGACCATCTAACACCGTATTTCGATAGGCTGCAGTGGTTGAAAGTCTCGGAACGAAGGGAATGGCATTCATTACTTCTGTTGTTTAAAATTCTGTGCGTTCAGCAACCTCACTACCTTCTACAGCGTTTTAAGTTTCTGAGCGATCATCATAATCGCGATACTAGATCACGTATTAATCTACTACTTTCCATTCCCCACCACAACTCTTCCTTCCTTTCTCAGTCTTTTACGGTTTTGGTGTCCCGCAAATGGAATTCGCTGTCAATCTCAATCAGAGAGTCAACTTCATTATCAAATTTTAAGTCTATGTTCTACAAGCACCTCTCAGTGCAACGCAACTAATACTGGTTTCATCAACCTTCGTTAGAAATTTAATGAATCGTAAAGAAGCTTTAAGTACTTTGAAAACCATTAGATTCTGTACTAACAATTCGTTGAGTTCTTGGGAAGTATTGAAGAAGCCCATCGAAAAGACAATTTTCACTTTATTCTTTCTAATTGTTAAATGTTAACCAGCTCCGCCTTTTATTTCCATGTCTATAACTGTGTAATGATTTAATAATATGATTTACTTCTGTGGTGTTTCCAATGGTGTAATTATCTAATTTGCGTATTTGTTGTAGTGTGAATGTGTGTGTTGTGAGGAGAATCCTATAACTCGATTGTCTTAGTTTGTAGTTTAGTTCACTTTTATTTTCGCTTTCTTTTTTATCAATAGTTTATAGATTTATTACTACTGTGTTTTTTTTATTGAAACTTTTAATTACACTGTATTTATGGTTGAGTGTAAGAAAAGGCCGTGATGACCTTAAGTTCGCCATGTAAAACAAGAAGAAATAAATAAATAAAGACATCCTTTTCTTAAACAATTCGTACTAAAAAGGAACAAAAAATAAATTTTGTTCATACATGATTAAAAAGAAACTCATGGGGGCCGCAAATTGCAGAATTGATAAAGCGATAGTACGTATATGAGAGCGCGCCCCATGCTTTTCTTTTTAATCAGGCATGAACAAAATTATTCATTAAATAATAAACATGGACATATAAAAATATATTTTTAAAGAAACAAAGAAGAAAATGTGTTGTCCCGTTCGGATTTCGAACCCGAGACCTTTCACTCAAGAAGCCGACGTATTGATCAGTCATCCACAAAGGCGACTTGCCAAACGGCGCATTGAATTTGTATTTACAGTGCACGTGTTACATAAGAAGCCTAGTCACGTGTCTTATTTCCAATCTCTGCGCTCAACTGATAGCGTTGTCCTGGTTAATTTACAACGTTGAGAAAGTCCATTTTTATTATTTTTTTACGGGTTATTTCGGTGTTCATACTTTTTCTCAAGCTAGTAGTTTATGGCACAAATCCTAAAGTGTTCTGAAACCAGCCAAATCCAGCCCCGGTGGAGGCTAGTATTTATTTTAGGATACAGAAGTCTGTAATAACAAAAAATTAATACATATTAATGTATATGTTTTTAAAATAAACTGTATATATACAGAAATATTTGAAAGTAACAAAGGAATGTTGTATTGTCATTCAGCTTACGTCACTGTGCAAAATTTTATCATTGTATGACGTCGAAAAATGAGTTAAATTAACGTTGCAAGATTTGAGGACAACACGAACCATTATGAGCTAAAGAAACTAATTTCAAACGCCTTAAAAGCGACAAAATTGCTGTATTATTATTTTATTGTTATGTTCTGCTACTTTAAAAAATCTGAAAAAATCGTGCTTATAGAACCACTAAAAATACATAACATATATTTTCTTTAGAACCAACTGTTTTTTTCGTTTTTGTTTTCCAATTTTCAAATTTTCTAACCTCTCTCAAAATTGTACTTTTGCGCCAACAAATCTGAAAAATATATCATCTTTCAGTACTTGAAAAAATCTTCAATTTGAAAACAAAGATTATCATCGTAGGTGCAAATCCGACTGAGATATGGCTAAAATACTGAAAAGAGAAACACTTTAATTTAGGTTAGCATCTTTTGCGCTGAAATTTGGTAGAGAGCCATCATTTTTGATGCTGAATATGATAGAATTCCTTTTTATCACAATTCCTTCCAAGGTACTTTTCACCATTTTACCCTGCTAGGCCTTTTCGTGAAAATAGGAAATTGTCGGGTAGTGGGCCGTGTGGATTTGAAACAGAATTGCTCAATGGCACATCTTCAATATAACTTCTCGACATTTGCCTGGCAACTGACTTCAACCAGAAGAAACTTCAGAAGAAGATGACTGGAGATGTAGTACCAGAACCTGACCTTCATCAAATAAACATAGTAAAGAAGAATGTAACTGCTAATACATACTGCAAATGTGTGAACTTAGAAAAGTTTCTATAAATCCAAATAGTGCAAAAAGTTATCTGAATTGAAATGCCTTGCTGTAGCTACCGTGGTCGAGGTGGTTAGGTGGCGTGGCTGTCGTAGTTCAATTCTCAGGTAATGTATTGAAGATCGCTATTAGACTTATCTTTTCCCAGTGATGTTATGTTAGCTGAATGTTAATGCGCTTGCTTGCTTTCCACTCCGTCCACGCCATCAAATTTATTAAATGAAAATACAACTTTTTGAACTAAGCTCCAAGACACAGAGCATGTCCCTAAATGCAATATGGATTGACTAACTTCTCTGATTTGTTTTCTGGAGGTATTACAGAATCGAGTTCCTACCAGAGTCGTTATTTTTCGAGAAACTAAACATTCAAACGCTCTTATGTAAACTATTATTGATAAGAATTATCTTGCGGAAGAGAGTTGACCGGATACGAGATGTAAGCGTTTGACAGTATAAAAGTTGTTGAAATGTGTGTTTCAACTGCGTTTTCATTTAACTTTAAGAATTAATTTTAATATTTAATTTAGTCTTCCGTTACCTCTCTTGGCTTTTCATGCTTCACTATATCTCGTCATTTGCTATTATATCTCTTGCAGTCTTTCAATTTAAGGGAGATTCGAGGGAATGTACGCGTTCATAAACGAAGTAATGAATCAACGGAAAATTTCGTCTGCCTTTTCTCACATAGCATGACAGTTTGCAACAAGGTTGTGAGTCACTTGCTTTGAGCTTTTGGCAATCCGAGCGCAATTGTTTTGGGAGACAGTGATGACACAATAATCAGATTCTTGTCTGTGGAGAGTGAAATAAAAGTGTTGAAGTACCATTATACTTTTAAATTGCTGAAAGAAATGGGAGGAAAATACATAGTAATGGGTATTGGGTGGAAGGCGCTACCTAGTTGAGGGTATATTCTTCATGGCCGCCATCTTGATGTCCGCCACCTTGAATCTTGATTGATTTTCTTAAATGGGAAGGGAGCTGTGTAATATCTCATTTTGGGCTAGAATTTTACGAGAAATAAGTTTCTGAAGCCAATTTTGCAGTAAATGTAATACTGTGAGAGATAAGGGTATGTGACGCTAATATGGGGTAATGATACAATAGCCTGGAAACACCCATTTCTTCTCGAAATAACGACGGAAATGAAATCTAAGTGCATACAAGTGTTCCTGAGTATAGTGCCCTATCGATATGGATTTCTACGCATTTGGATTTCATTTCCGTCGTTATTTAAAGGTGAAAAAGGTGTCCCCAGGCTATTGTATCATCACCTCATGTCACATAACCTCATCTCTCACTATATTACATTTACGGAAAAAAATGTTTTTCTCCTTCGAAAGAAGTAACAAACCACAGCAAACTGGATATGATTTCAGAACACAACACGACCACAATCTTTCAAGAACGGTTACTTAGATTCGACTGAACCAGTGGTGAATTACTAAGAGACGAATATTTGTCAATACGGTCGCTACAATCTAAAGGTCAACCTTCCCTCACTTCTTCCGAAATACTTCTTTTACAATCTCTGGCGCCAGTTCAACAAATAAGGAGGCCTATGTGACTCTTTCCGATTTCAATGTTGTCCGAGCGTGGTTTAGAAATACATTGCGAGAAATTGGGCTTTCCACATCAGCGCGAGCGCGAGGCGAGAGCGGGTTTCTCTCGCTGCGGACGAAAAAACACCCGCGTTTCCCTGCTAGAAATTCGGTGAGACTTTCGCGGGAGCTGCCCGCAGAAAGCCAAGCAAGACATTGAACTAAATGAGCCGTTACATTACACAGTTTAAATAAACTAAAGTAGGCCGGACACACCGGAACTGTGTTTCGGCAAATCAGTTTGAAGACAGAGTACATTTCCTTTACTCATTTCCTGTTATACATTTTATTTACTCCATACTGTATTAATGATGATGATGATAGGTGTTCTACCCCAAGGCAGGTCTTTGACCCGAAGATCCCTGGGCAAGGTGAACCCATGGTGGTCTGTCATTGCCTTCCATGGGATGATGACGTCCTGAGGACGGGACCTACAGTTTAACGTGGGATTCGAACAATTTGTGTACCCACCGGGAATCGAACCCGAGACACCTTAATTACAAGGCTACGAGCTTAACCACTCATCCACCGGAGACACTACTGTATTAAAGGTCAATTTTTTTGCTACTTTAATTGTTCTAAGTAATATTGGTTTCGACCCATACACATTTCAAATAAAGGTGAAAGAAAAACTTTTTTAAAAAAATCTCGGAATTATTCCACTATTTCGACAGATATCCCAAACAAGCAAAATATATATTTTCGGTAGTAAATAGTCACAAAACAACGGCAAGCCGATGTTGTTTTCTGAAGGACAACAGGCAATAATAATAATAATCTTTCGAGCTGAGCATTTGTTCAAATATTCAGACTATTGATTTAAACCACACGTTTGAAACTAATATATGTTTTTAAATAACGAACTAACGAATTAAAGGAATTTCTTTGGTAGTCATATTATCATCAGTGTGTCCATTGCCACCACGTCAATAAAACTGGTTACACAGCAACCCTGTTCGCAGAAATTTCCCGCGTAGTCAATGCCCGCATTGATGTGAAAGGATTAGCGAGAGCGAGGCGGGCGCGGGAGAACTCGCTCTCGTCCCGCTCTCGCGCGTATGTGAAAGCGGCCTAGGTTTGAATAGCATCATAAAGCAATAAAAAAAAAACTAAATGTTATTAGCAAACCCAGCATCCTTTCAAACCTCCGTACCGAAAAGGGCTGACACGTTTCTGTCTTTGTTCGGAACGAGATGTCACAATGATTAATAACTGAAACTGCCATTAAGAGATCTTGTGGAGTGTTCCTCTGTAACATAGGATTTTCGAGACACAAGACGAAGCATTTTACGAGACGTCTCGTCTCGTTTACGAAACGAGACAATTAGCCTGTCTCGCCTCTAATTTCAAGAAATCTATCTCGTCAAGTGGCAACACTAATTAAAACTTATCCAGGTGATTAATTTGAAGGCTATCTCAATTGATGAAGATGTAAATTTTCATCTCTTTTTTATTGGGTTGGTGCTAATGAAATAACCGTTTCGATGCCTGGTGGAAAATGCAGATTCAGAACCACAACACAGGGATCGACTGAGGTCACCGTCTAACGTCACACACTCTGTATACTCATAGAGGTCTCATGAGTTGACACCGGCCAATAAGAATCGCCGTCTGGAAGTGTGCAATTCTCTGAGTGTAAGAGATAAGCAGAAGGGTTTTCTGCATCGGATTGTCACTTCAGACAAAAATGGACCTGCTATGACATTCGTAAACGGTCAGGGTAATGGTTGGATCGTGATCAACGTCCAGGACCATCAATAACACAAAAACGTTGAAAATACGTCGATTAAACGTTACTACCGAAACGTTTTCTTAACGTTGTAAATATACCGAAATGTCCGTCTGTTCAACGGTTTATTCAGCGTTGAATAGTGGTTGAGAAGAATCGATGAAGAAACGGGTTTAGTTGACCAAAACAGAGCATTAATGCTGTTTATGGATATATACACATTTAGTTTCATTTTATCCGTTGCATTCATCATGATATACAGTGTTAATTTTCCAACAGTAAATTATTCAACCGCTGGTGTGGGGTTCGAACCAGGTATGTTCCGCACTCCTCGTTGGTAGCTCGTCGCCTTATCCCTTCACCCACTTTTTAAAAGCGAAACACACATTAACCGAATGCGCCACCCAACTGAAAACTCTATAATCCTGATAACTCCTAACTACGGACAACACTGTTAAAATAACATTCATGCCCGAGTCGGGATTCGAACCCACGGTCCTTGAGTCGCCAGACTACCACACTAGCCAGCACGACCACCTGGATCGGCTTCCATGGATACACCTGGGGAGTCCACTACGCTTTTACTTTATCTATTAACAGGCAGTCTAGAATGAAGTTGCTACGTCATGAAAACTCATGTTTCACCATCACGTAAGAAAAAAGAATAAAGAATACAGGTACTTTCTTTCTTTCTTTGTTATGCGCATTTTTCTTTAACACTTTGACCATCGCTGCACTATGAATTTGTATTTCTCAATAAGTGTAATATGTCACCTTAGAAAAACGCATATAAAGCGAAATCTATGTCATAGTTGAAAACACTTAATATTAACGCCCTATTAAAGAAATTAAATGTTTGTTGAAATATAGTTTAAAATTCAATCTTTTTTCAACATACAAATGAGAAAATGAAAAATGTAGTTAATTTCATTGTATTTGCTTTTAATTATAATGTTTAAGCAATTAAATTAGAAATACACGTGTGAAACGAAATGTATAACATAGTATAAAAGAAAGTTGAAAACACGTCACATTAACACCCTATCAACGAAATTCTATCTTCGTTGAAATATAGTTTAAAATTCAATCTGTGTTTAACGTGCACATAAGAACATAATAATTAGTTTATTTCATTCAATTAGTTTTCAATTATTTTTTTTGACATAACATTAGTAAGAGACACATTAAACAAAATCTATACCATAGTTGAAAATAACTTATTGAATACACGTTGTATTAATGTCTTATCAACGCAGTGATATTTTAATTGAAATATGGTTTTAAAATAAACGTAATTTTTCCAACCGACAACGGTTAATCAGCGAAATAAATCTAAAATCAACGTTGAAAACACTATATGTGCTATTTGGAACGGTATCCTAAACCACCTCTCCACCCACGGAAGATGTTTGTGTGGTGGTCAATGGTGGGAGTAATCCATCATGTCTTCCTCAGGCGAGGTGAAACCATCACTGCAGATCATTACAGTGCTGAACTCCATATGAAATGCACAGCAAACTTGTCCACAAGCATCCAGCTATGGTCAATAGACATGGTGTCCTCATATTGGATGAAAATGCCCGCCTACACATCGCGCAAAGAACGGTGCAGGCTCTCCATGACTTGCAGTATGAAACCCTTCCTCAGTCACCGTATTCCCCGGATCTCTCTCCCACTGACTTCCACCTCTTCTGGCATCTCGATCAATTCTTAGCAGGAAAGACCTTCCCTGATGATTATTAGGCGGTGCAACATGCAGTCGAGGATCTTTTCGCATCCCAGACTCCAGACTTTTTCGCCACGGAATCCAATCGTTAGCTGAGCGATGGCAACAGAGTGTGGCTGCAGACAACGACTACTTTGATTAACCAGGTAATGTAATTTCTTTATTGTTTGACTTTGGTACATCACGCACCTGGGGCGGACATTTCATTCGCACCAACCGAATATTCTTTTCTCCTCGCTCCTTCAGTCTATATCTCCTGTTTCTGAAACAGATGTCAACTACAATGTTCTATAGAGTCAATGAACAGACGTGGCGCATTTCACTCTGTGTTTTAATTTTAAGGTACTAGATAATCCTTTAATGATGCTAGACAATGCTCTGAAAGTTTCCCAAATCTCTGTGTTTCTTATTCTAGAAAGTATACATAAATACATTCATTTCCTTTGGTTGTGTTGCCTATTTGGCAGAAACTCAATACAAATGCATATTAATACTTTTGTAGCAAACTATGTAAGAATGCATAAATTTACAGGCTACAAACCTTCGCAAAGTGGTGGATCCTTTCCATTGTATCCCTTTTGAAGGTCAACAGCTCTTCGTTTCTGTGTGAAAACAGGGGTCACAATAGAAACAGCTACATATCTGAAAGTACAAATATAAGTAAATATTTTAAAATAAGTTGATTTAGTTTTGATCACGTGTCACAATAGCATACATAGGGAGAAAAACCTCGGTTTCACATTGATAACACCATTGGATATCCATCTCCTGAACGGATTAGCCAACGATTACGCATTATTTAAAAGTTTAATCGTTGTCAAAACTTTCGATACAACGTTGAACAGGCGGACATTCAACTGTGTAATTAATGTGAAGTAACACCGCACTAAGTGCGTGAAGTAACGCCGCGCATAGTGAAGTAACACCTGTGCGTAGAAAGTTGTTTACGTTAAGAAAGTGGATTACATTCATCTGACCTTGAGTACCTCTCAGGCGCCACTTCTCTTGTCAGTTATCACCAGGGATGGTACACGAAACCAAATTGAGAATTTGGTTTCGGTTTCGAAACAGAAACCAAAATATTGTTGTGGAATTTGGTTTCGGATACAACAGAATCGAAAATACAAAATGAATTTGGTTTCGGTTACCGAATCAGAAACCAAAATATTCTGATTGCATTTGGTTTCGGATACAACAGAAACCAAAATACAAAATGAATTTGGTTTCCGTTTCTGAAACAAAATGTTTGCAAGAAAATTTGGTTTCGGTTTCGAATCAGAAGCCAAAATATTCTGATTGCATTTGGTTTCGGATACAACAGAAAACAAAGCACAAAGTGAACTTGGTTCCGGTTTCTGATGCAAAATGTTTCAAAGATAATTTGGTTTTGGTTTCGGTTTAAGATTCTTTAGTTGATTTGGTTTTGGTTTCAAAACAGAAACCAAAATATAAGTGTTGAATATGGTTTCAGATACAACCGAAACAAAAATACAAACTGAATTTTGTTTCGGTTTCTGAAACAAACTATTTCAAAAATAATGTTGTTTTGGTTTCAGTTTCGAAAGTGAAAGCAAAATATTCCTGTTTAATTTGGTTTCAGATACAACAGAAGCTAAAATATAAATTAAATTTTTTTCGGTTTCTGATACAAATTGTTCCTAAATAATTTAAATTTTTATTCTTCAGTTAAAACTAACACAGAGAAATTGACAACCGCCTTGTCCGGGACTCGAATCCGGATCTTCCAATTGCCGGACGGATATGATATTCATTACACGACCACGGCACGGTCATACTCCTCACACCTTGGCCTTTTCCCAGTCCTAGTGGGCTGGTTATGAAATCAAAGCACTCCACATATTTGGATATTTTTATTGAAGAATTTGTTCTGTAAGTAAAGTTCGATTGATTGTTGTTATTAACGTCTTAAACGAGCTGGTAAGCTTCTAAGAACGGGACCTACAGTGTAACGTGGACTCCGAACCACTTGTGTCCCAACCGGGAATCGAACCCGAGATCCCTTGATTACAAGGCAGCAAGCGTTACCACTCATCCACGGGAGTCACAAGTGCAGTTAGAAAGAATAGATGTTATTCCCTTGTCCACAATAATCCTGTGTTAGCTAAATATTGAAACTAACACAGAAAAATTGACAACCACCATGACCCAAATTTTAAAAAAAAATGAATGCTATTAAGGTAAATGTAATAACTGTGATACTACTAGTAACATAACTGGCAGAGAAAGTAACGAAGCAGAAATCGAATATTCGAATAGTGCAAGCATTGCTCCATAGTGCAAGCTTTGAGGCATCTAAGGCTCCGGCCGACAAAATATGATATTTTTATTATGTACGATCGAAAACTATCCAGATGCTATTGCATTAGTGATACCGTCAGACCCCCCTACTTGTAGGGAGATGTCACTCCCCAAATTCGTCCATAGTGCTGTGACCGCCCATATACTTCATTTTATCATATTCCCAAATTCACGACAATATCCCCCCATCTTTAAAATGTTTGTAGTCAAAACTCGATAGAAACCGTGTAAAACTCCACTTACCCCCCCTCCAATTAATTTTGTTTTTACACCCTTCCGAACTGAAAATCCCTGCGCTACATACTTCTGATTGAATAAAAATGTAAAAGCGAGGAAGCAAGTACACATCCTTGTTATTCAACATACCGGTTAGGTTAGGAGGACTTATTTGTTAGCTTTTCAGATTTTCTGTGATCGTTATCACAGCTTGCTCAGGGATAGAAAAAGGCAAAACGGTGTGTCTTTACAACGTTTGGCAAATTCTTGTATCATTGACTGTGAGTGATTCACCTCTCCTTTTGCTTTTATTAAAGACAGTAAATGGTATTCTGAATTCGCTTTCATTACCTGGCTGGGTTCTTCGTTCAATGGGCTCTTCACATGTGTAACTTACGTCTGTGTGCAGAAGCACAGCTTACAATCAAGGCGAAGTATGATGATCACCGAGGATGACCAGCAAATGAATTTGTTAGCAAATATTATAATTACAATGAAGCCACAAAGAAATCGAAGTGCTGTATTAATAGCTGTGGAAAACATATAGCATTGTGTAGATGATTACTAAGTTTATCAAAAACGTCAATCACACTCCTCCAGGTACAGTGCTAATGCAATATAACAAGTCAATGATTTAATTTCAAGTAAATTCTTGTTTTGAATATAGTGTATGATTTAATTGTAAGCTGTTCAGTTTTAATCTATTTATTACCTTAATGTAGTTTTTGCTCAACCATTTTCCTCGTGAGACTATTGAAATGTCTTCTAGCCGGCGACCCACATAAATTTTATTGTTTAGTAATGGTCTTTACGCTTGGATGACTCATGCCGGGATAGGTTAGAGAAACCATACAAGAAGCAGTAACCTAGGGTCGACGTTGGGGATACCATCTCGGCGTTTGCCTAGTGTGACTGAAGGAAAAACGTAGAAAAAGCTTGATGAGGATAGTCGGCCATTGGCTTTTTTTGTTTATTGTCAATTTGCATGAAATAAGCTCCTACAGCCTACACACACACACACACGCACAGAGGAGAGCATACACACATAATTGAATTCGAATTTATTTATGGCCTTCTGGCATTTCAAGCTGGGATGTGGTGGGGGAGAGGATGTTGGAGTTAGCCAAGACCTAGTTAATAGGTACCATCCCGGCATTTGCCTGGTCTGGCAGAAAAAATATCAGAGAAACACCTACACACATGTACCCCCATATACATATAGGGTGGTAACGTAATGCACCGGCAAACTTAAGGGATGATACTACACCAGAAAATAAAAATAGCGTCTAGATCAACCAGAAGAAAATTAAGCCTCGTTCCGGAGCTACAGGGTGCTCAAAGTGTGGAAGAATTAACTTTTAAAGCTTCATACTTCTAACACCACAAACAGCATTGTTGATGTGGCATGGTGCCATAAAAGATTAAGTCTGCACAATTCAGCAATGCTTATTTCAAAATTGTGCAATAGGTGCGCAAGAGATTTCCCAAAGGAAGTATGGGATTCTCAGGAATTCTCTGTGTAAAGATGGGTCAAATTGATCATAAATGAGACGGCTTTGCACCAGAAAACATTAATTCGTTTTCGCCAAGTTGATATCTTAAGCAGATTCCATATGCCGTACGATTAAAAAAAGGACGCGCCTAGAGCAACGACGGTTTTCCGTCGTTGCTTTAAGCTATTAACCTCGAAGATAAATTTGCAAGAGCAACGACGGGACGGGACGGCACAAAACTTTGCGTAAACATAATTTTTGAGTAAACAGTACTTTTGCGTATGCCCACCGCTAACAGGGGGCTGCGCCCCCACCCTGCGGCTAATGCCGCCCAGCTCCTTTCGTACGCACCCTTCCCCCCCTTGCACGCATAACAACTTTTGTTAAATTTCATTTTGTGTATTTACATAAAAAACGAAAAAACTTTAATTTTCTTTCAAAAAATATACAAAAAGTCGACGCCAGGTTTTGAACGCGGGACCTTTAGAACAGTTTCCTGACGCCTTACCCACAAGACCAAACTGCAGCTGCTGGGGTGAGTGCTTGTCGCTGTTACTTCCATTTCAAGCTACGCGAGAGTGGAATACGTTCCGTCGTTGCGCTAGTAAATTAACCCTCGATGTTAAAAACTTAAAGCAACGACGGCAAACCGTCGTTGCTCGACACAACCTAAAAAAAAAAAAAAAAAAAAACTATTAAAGAGATGGAATATTATTGCACGGTTGGATGCCGGTGATTACGTATGTCATGTTTACTCCCACAGAAAGTCTTTGAATTCATGCCCATTTCGACCTAACTATACTTCAGAAAAATTACAAGTATCCCCTACTTCCTATAATGAATTCCTTGCGCACCCATTCGACGATTTTGGAATATACATTTATAAATAAAACAGGCTTAAAGTCTTGTAAGAATATCATACTTTTGTGAAGTTACCCTCCCATCCCCAACCAATTAACATGTAACATAATCGTTAGGGAAGAATAGGAAGTGTATTATTTTCGTTAGGGAGTGCACGATAACCTGGTTACGGAGTCAGCAAATGGGGTAAACTTCACACACACCCTCTTATTAAATTTCGGATCGTCGTTATCTCCACACCTTAGGGAGGAATGGGGAGTATTTTTGTTAGGGAGTGAACGATAACCTGGTGACGGGTCCAGCAAATGTCAGCGGGCTCACTTAAAACACAGCATACCACCTATTCGATTTCTGATTGTTGCCTCCAATCGTTAGGGATGACTTACTTTTATTTGCGAGTGAACGAACGATATGTTAGTAACGGCGCTAGCTAATAGAGGGCCCAATTTCGCACACCCCAAATTTGCAATTTCGGATCAGCGTATGCGTTAGGGACTGAACAATAACCTAATGACGGCGCCAGCAAATGTCGGGGGCAGGGTTGCCACCGTTCCGTTCAAGAAAATCGGGACAGTCTCGTGCCGAGAGTACCAGTACATAGGAGGTACTTTCACAGAAAAAAATACTATTTATGCTTTAAAATGGACTTTTAGGGCCATTCTGAACTTCTTCGGAAGTTAAAAATTACTACCGATTTAGCTAAACTAAATTGCACCTCGAAGTAGTTACATAGATACGTATTTGCTTTGTGATTGTACTGTTTCTTATTAATTGTTTTCAAAGCTTCAAAAATCAGATTGTAAACATTTTCCTCGACCCCGTCAATAGGAAAGATAAGATAAGATAAAATGAATTGTATGGGCGGTAATAGCAATATGGCTTACGCCCTTCCCGGTCAATGGAAGACATGACGGGTCCACGAGTATGACCTTAGGAAAATCGTATAATTTATGCCATAAAAATTGTCATTTGCCTAAGGTTCTTCAGAACATGTAAAAAATTGAATTCATTCTAATTGTTTTAATAATTACCTTTACCGAAAGGTCTCTCGTATACACTCCTCGTTGACACAGCGGACCCGTACTGGACAAATCAGATTTACGATTATAATTAATTTCATGTTGCAAGTGCTTGGAATACAGAAATCCACTGAAAAAAAAATATTTACTTTACAAAAGACAAAATTTGACCTGCCAAAAATAAAGTTTGTTTTCAATACAAACAATAAGCTTTGGAGAATAAGTCGCGTCGTATTAATTGCATTATTACACTGTACATTAGTTCCTCATGGAGTAATTAAACAGGAAATAAATGTTAATAAGAAGTTGGAATTGCGGGAAGTCGTATATTATGCAATATATAGGCCTACCGTTGTGGTTTTTCAGCCCACTATGGCTTCTTGCTTTTTTTTTTTTTTTTTTTCGAAACATACTTTCTGGATAAACCCGAGCTACGGACAAAGGAGCTTGTAGTATATACATAAATTTATAACAAACACATAACAGTCGTGTCTTTTCAAAGTTACGAACATATAGCGGTGTAGCTCAATTGGCAGAGTGTTGGCTTTGCATCTGGAAGATCCCACCATCGATTACCAATGTTCGATACCAGTGGCCGACTATCCTAACAGGATTTTCCAAAGTTTTTCTCAACAGTCACACGAGGAAAATCTAAACACCTTTAACTTAGGCTCTGGCCGACTTCGTCCCAACTTCTTTCTCCCACCTATCCCGTCCTGAATCGTAGATGCCTAAACAGCATAAATAAATGTTATAAAATAATTACCAAACAAATGAGAAACATCAAGATGCAAGTAACATGAAAAATTGAAAGTTTTCTGCCAACGCTACGTGTGGGCGTGATCTTGTACTGAATTTTCCGTGCAACTGGGGAACTTTCGTTGGAGGAGGAACTAGTTTGCAAAGAATAATTGATTTACAATCATGTAGAATGACTAAGGATCAGACGTCCTGGATTGCCCGGGACATTTACAGCTTTTAAGACATTATCCTTTTTTCAGGGTTCAGCCTGGAAGCTAATTTGTTCCAGAGTTCTCCATAAGTTCCCGGAAGTTTTAAATTGGCGAGATGAAGCAAAAATGTCATTTAAATGTAACAAATGCTATTGATAAAATCACGATTAGTTATGTTCAATTTAGCACCAAACCGGTAACTCCATACTATTCCTCCATGGTAAATCTCTCCTATGGATGTTTCTTAGCTTTTTTTCTTTACAGAAATCATTTAGTGGAAATTATATATTTTACTTAAAAACATATGAGTCGCCTTGGCTCAGACGGCTGCACGTCTGACTACGAATCGGCCAGGACACTGGAGACTTATCTCGCAGTGTTCCCATGCCTGGCGCTCTGAGGTGCACTCAGCCTCCTATCAAATTGAGTACCGGAGTGTCCTTGGTACTCCTGGGCACCTTGGGAAGGTAAAGGAGGTCAAGCGTGGGACTGACCACCCCACCTCACTTCGTACCGTAGGTCAAGAAAATTGTGGAGCGCTACCTCCACATCTCCCATGCGCCGTTCACAGCGTGTGCGTATCGCACAGGGGATAGTTTTACCTTTACCTTACTTAAAAACATAATTAAGTGATAGTAAATTCTTGAAAGTTCGTTATTTGAAGATGCCGGCTATTACTTTCTCAGATTTGGTGTCCCGGACTGAGGTGCGGTAAGTTAGAACTAAGGTTCAAGATGTAAAACAAAAAGAAATTAATAAAATAATATTTTTTGTCTCATAGGAATAACGCGAAGTGCCGTTTGATTCCTATGCGATTAAAAATAACAAATAATAAAGCAACATACTATTTATGCTTCACACATTTGCTGCATCCTCACGTTTGAATTTAGACCCCAGTCTCACTTAACCTCATAGTATAATTTGTCCGTCACCCACACCAATTATTGCGTTTTCGCTTTCTACTGGTAGAAAATGGTTTGGGTTTCAGTTGTAATTAGGTTTCTGTTTTTTTCACAGCTTTTGGTTTCTTTTTCTGTTTTTTTCACAGCTTTTGGTTTCTTTTTCTGCTTTTTTTTTTCTATTTTGTTTCGAGAAACAGAAACCTTTTAGCTGTATTTTGGTTTCAGTTTCCGTTGTAATTTGCTTTCAGTTTCTTTCACAATTTTTTATTTCCGTTTCTGCAATCTTTTGGTCTCTAATTTGGTTTCGAGAAACAGAAACCAACGTAATTCGTCTTTTTTAGCTGAATTTCATTTCAGTTTCTTTTCCAGAATTTGGTTTCGGTTTCAGTTGTAATTTGGTTTCTTTCTTTTTTTTTAATAACTTTTGGTTTCTGTTTCTGAAATAGTGTTTGGTTTCTCATTCGGGTTCGGGACACAGAAACTAAAATAGTTCAGTTTCTTTTAGCTGAAGTTGGTTTCGGATTCTTTTCCAGAATTTGGTTTCGGTTTCAGATGTAATTTGGTTTCGTTTTTTTCACAACTTTTGGTTTCTGTTTCTGGAATAGTGTTTGGTTTCTCATTCGGTTTCAGGACACAGAAACTAAAATAGTTCGGTTTCTTTTAGCAGACTTGGTTACGAATTCTTTTCTAGAATTTGGTTTCGGTTTCAGTTCTAATTTGGTTTCGGATTCTTTCACAGATTTTGGTTTCGGTTTCTGGAATATTTTTGTTTCTTTTTTGGTTTCGAGAAACAGAAACCGAATTAATTCGGTTTCTTTTAGCTGAATTTGGTTTCGTTTACCATCCCTGGTTATCACATGCTATGTTTACTAGTTCAGTGCGCGGCTTACTGGTGGCAATGACAGATGATATTTATTGTGGCTGTCCATAAACCTGTGCCAACACTAACGTAATAATATGTTGCAAGCCGCCCTGTTACAAGTAATTGTTTTCTTCTTTCGTTTCGGTTGCCTTAAAAAGTTTCATATTTTTGTGTTTTTGACTCGCTTACACTATAATCTATATATTTGAAAAGGAGCAACGCCGACTTCGGTTAATATTTCAAGATGTGTAGTCAAGCTATATCAGTAAGTATGAATGTGACGGTTTTGGTAACTGTTAAAACGTGGAAGTACGGAGTAACTGAGTACGGAGAAGCAAGTGCAACAGAGGAGCAATAGTACCTCAGATGAGTCATGTTCCCAAGGCAATGAAGGAAATTATTGCGTAGGAAAGGATAATAAGACAAATTTGAGGAAAACTTGTGGCCTCAGAAACATCATAGTTTTCTAGAGTGAAATCAGCTGGAAGAAACACAAAGACACACACATTGACAAGAAAATTATTAGTCTTATCACTACCTGTACTAATATTTACATGAGCAAAATTTCGGCCAAATACTCATGAAGTCGAGTATGCCAAATACTAATTCAGTATTGTCCATGTAAAACAATGGACAATACTGAATTAAAGCCATTTCTTTGCCTTCGTTTATTAGCAAGTGCCTGTCTTTCTGGACATCAGAATGTGAAACATTATATTAGTTTTTTTTATCGCATATTTACGTTCAGGGTTATTTAAAAAAAACAGAGACAATAAATAATATCTGGGGTGTTTGAACACCCCGCGTGACCAGTGATGTTACAAAACGTAGCGCGAGCCCATAAGGGTTAAAAACTGTAAAGTTGACCTATTGAACCAAAACAATTCAATGGACCATAGGGACTCTCGAGTAGTTGTATTTTTAATATCTTGTCTCTACCAACAACATTTATACTGAAGCATTCATTGTGTCTTTATGCAAATGTGCCTGAGCTTTGGTTCGAATGCGTTCCGACCCTTTTGATATTTTCAAGGCCGGGTGACGTTTCGTCCAAAGACATTTTGTCCATACGACATTTAGTCCAGGGATATTTAGTCCATAGACATTTCGTCCATTGACATTTCGTCCAACGGTTTTTTCGTCCACAAGACATTTCGTCCAACAGTATTTTTCGTCCACAAGACATTTCGTCCAACAGAATTTTCGTCCACTAGACATTACGTCGAATCGACTTTTGGTCCAACAAATTTTTCGTCCACAAGAAATTTCGTCCAATCGACTTTTCGTCCAACGGATTTTTCGTCCACAAGACATTTCGTCCAATCGACTTTTGGTCCAACGGATTTTTTGTCCACAAGACATTTGGTCCAACGGATTTTTCGTCCACAGGACATTTCGTCCAGTCGACATTTAGTCCAAAGGATTTTTCGTCCAATCCATCAATCCACATACTACACTCTCATCCATATAAATTCACAGGCCAAACTACTGAAGCTACAAACACCAAATTTGGTATGAAGGTGTAGGACCATCAGCAGGTAAAGGGAAAAATCCAACATTTTGGAAAAGTTGCCATCTTGGATCCAAAATGGGCGCTAAACCCATTGTTGTATACAATAGAGCCTAAACGGCTGGGGCTATTGAATTGAAATTTGGAATGATGGTACATTATTGTTAGTAGGTAACGAAAATGTTTCCAAATTTTGTAAAAGTCGACATCTGGGATCCAAAATGGCCACCAAACCCATTGTTGTATAGAATAGAGAGCTTAAACTACTGGGGCTATTGAATTGAAATTTGGTATAGAGGTACATTATCAATAGTAGGTTAATATAATATTACACAATTTACCCAAAGACGCCATCTTGTATCCAAAACGGCAGACTTAAAATTTCATTTTAACAACCTTTGAGGTAGAAGCACGAAATTTAACATAAAGCTTTATCATAAGTAATAGTTTAGGAAAATAATAAAATGTTTTGGGCAAGTCGCCATCTTGGATTAAAAATGACCGCCCCAAAATCATTTTCGATACCGTTTCAGCCAGAGAAATGAAATTTTATTTGAAGCTGTGTCTTCACGTGTAAGTCATGACAATATAATCCAATGTTAAAAACGCCGCCATCTTGGATACAAAATGGCCGCCAAAACCATTGTTGTTTAGAATATACAGGCTAAACAATTGGGGTTATTGAAATGCAATTGGGTGCAAAGGTAGAGTATCACCAGTAGGTTACGAAAATATTACGAGATGTGTTGAAAGACGCCATCTTGGATACAAAATGTCTGCTTAACTCATTGTTGTATAGAATACACAACCTAAACTACTGGAGATATTAAAATGAAATTTCGTATAGAGGTACATTATCAATAGTAGGTTAACATAATATTACACAATTTACCCAAAGACGCCATCTTGTATCCAAAACGGCAGACTTAAAATTTCATTTTTAACAAATTTTGAGGTAGAAGCATGAAATTTAACATAAAGCTTTATCATAAGTAGTAATTTAGGAAAATAATAAAATGTTTTGAACAATTCACCATCTTGAATTCAAAATGGCCGCCCCAAAATCATTTTCGACACCGTTTCAGCTAGAGAAATGAAATTTTATTTGAAGCTGTGTCTTCACGTGTAAGTCATGACAATATAATCCAATGTTAAAAACGCCGCCATCTTGGATACAAAATGGCCGCCAAAACCATTGTTGTTTAGAATATACAGGCTAAACGCCTGGGGTTATTGAAATGCAATTGGTTACAAAGGTAGAATGTCACTAGTAGGTTACGAAAATATTACAAGATGTGTTGAAAGAAGCCATCTTGGATCCAAAATGGCTGCTAAACCTATTGTTTTATAGAATACAAAGCCTAAAGTACAGGGGATATTGAAATGAAATTTCGTGTAGAGGTACATTATCAATAGTAGGTCAACATAATATTACACAATTTACCCAAAGACGCCATATTGGATCCAAAATGGTGTACGTTAAAAATGCATTTTCCACACCGTTCGAGTTAGAGGCACGAAACTTGGCATGAAGGTGTATTATGACAAATAGTTTAGGAAAATATTACAAAATGTTGAAAAAGTCACCATCTTGAATCCTAAATGGTTGCCAAACCTATTGTTTTATAGTAAAGAGACCCTAAATCCTTGAAGCTACAGAGATGAAGTTTGGCATTAAGGTACATTATCGCTATTAGGTTAAGAAACTATTACATGATGTATCCAAAGACGCCATCATGAATCCAAAATCGCGGATCTAAAAATGCATTTTCAACACCGTTTGAGCTAGAGATACGAAATTTGACATATATTTGCATTACGACGAGTATTTTAGGAAAATATTACATTTGA
>JAGDQP010000182.1:0-41314 GCA_022664845.1 Lepisma saccharinum
AAAAAAAAAAAAAAAAAAAAAGAATGGGACATCCAGTATGATAAATGTTACTTAGTAATTCAAAAACATAATCATATAATTTGGAAGTTGCCATCTAAGACTGCCAAATATTTTTAGTGATCGCTGGAAATTTTTGCTTAAAGATTGGTAAGTTTTTTGTTTTCTTTCTTTCTAACTTCACCATTTGCAAATCAAACTTACCTGAATGTTGTTGTCAAATCTGCAAAGCGCGTCGACGAAGGTTAAAATACGAGGTGGGACCCAGAAGAAACCGGCATTTTGTAATAAAAAAATGTGTATTTTGCCAATTGAATCTCTTTTAAAATATTTCTATTTGATGCAAAGCAACGGTCTAAACGTTTTTCCACTTTTCGAAACAATCCTGAAACTCTTGTAAAGTGATACCTTTTAGTGGCTCTGTCGATTTTTCTTTGCCTCTTCTACATCTGCAAGAGTTTTCTTTTGAGAATTTTTTTTCCTTCTGGGGAATATAACGAAGTCACTCGGAGCAAGATCGAGTGAGTATGACTGGTGGAAAAGCTGGATCACGTTGTTTTAATTAAAAACTGTTTCACATTCAAGCCTTTGTGTGCTGGTGAGGCACGAATTTTGCTGTCTTTCGTTTTATTTACAATTCCTTGCTCAAAATCCGTTGAGAGGAACTCCAGGACACACCAAATGAATCAACAAGGTCGTTAGTGGTACTGTGATGGTCTTCCAAGATCAGTTCACGAATTCTGGAGGATTTCCGTTCCGGTCGTCCTCAGTGAGGTTGTTGGTCTTCAAGTGACAGTTCACCATTCTCAGATAGGGAAAATCACTTGTACATTTTTGTTTTTTCCTGAGTGGCTTCCTTGTGAGCTGTTTCAAGCATTACAACTATTTTTTCTAACAGAAAAGCAGAATTCCACAGCCTCACGTTGTTTCTCCTTTTCAGTCATCAGAAAAATCGCCGAACAAGCGAGAGGCGCTTAACAAAAAATATTATTACGTGGCACCACGACTTCACTTGACCACGCCGGTCCGCAGACTGATGCAGAAGGGTCCCCGCAAAAGGCATCTAGCGGCGGAAGCATGTACTATAACGGGTCCGCCCACCAGAGAACGATTCCGGTTTCTTTTGGGTCCACCCTCGTATATAATGTAGTATGTGTTTTTAGTTATAAATTATGATATTTACGAGGGCTATTTTTTTCAATCTCCGGTGAGATGTAAGAGATAAGCAAGAGTAACACAAGTATGTCAAGATATGCAAATTTTACGTTGATACCTCTGCTACCTCGTCACCAAGTTTCATTCTCATTCATTCACTGGTCTAAACGGAGTACCAGTTTTTTTTACCCCTCCTGAAGAAAGGCAGTGGGAAAGCCTCATCATGGATATCAGTTCGTTCTTCTCGAGAGCTTCGAGACCTTTTCTGCACAGAACGGGCTCTCATGAACTCATTTCCGTACACGATACACACACTTTCCGATGAATTTTGACCGCATTCAGTTCTTCAGCATTCAACATGACCAGTGAGATCGAGGATCCCTCAAGTGCGAAGTTCGCTCTTTCATTTGATTCCTTCACGGTGATGGACTGGACGCGGTCGAATTTAATCGAAAAGCGTGTGTCTCGTGTACGGAAATGAGTTCATGAGAGTCCGTTCTGTACAGAAAAGGTCTCGAAGGTTTCGAGAAGAACGAACAGATATCCATGATGCCCATCCATATGAACAGATATCCATCCCCACTGCCTTTCTTCAGAAGGGGTTAAAATAAAACTGGTGCTCCTTTTACACCAGTGAATGAATGAGAGCGAAACTTCGTGCAGAGGCGCGTTTTACCAAAGTGCATTTGTGGCTACAATGAAAAGACACATTACACATACATTGTCAAAGACTGACAATGCAACCGGCTCGGTAGCGAAAAGCTTCGCATATAGTTTTTCGGTGTGTGCTGTATTTTATTTGTTCATTAATCTTCGAGTTGAGATTCTGCGCCTTTTTAGGGAAAATGTAAAATCTTGTTATCCATTTCATTCCTAAAGCTAGAATATCCTCTATCCCAGAAGTTACCATTATATTAGAGCTAATATCCACTTAACTCACGTTGAACGTCCCTCTCGTATTTGCGAATGCTCAAACCTTTATCTGAGTTACGCTTGAGTAGACTTCTCTTTAGCCCCCAAATAACAAAACCTAAAGTCTACGTAATATTTGCCCCCACAAATAGAGGAATAATTTCTCTATAATTGAACACAATTGCAAGACGAAGCCAGACGTTCACAGGACAAGTTCTAGACGTTCACATTAACTACAACATTTCCGAAGGCAGATACGTTGGTAAGTTTGATTGATAATACTGACCCCACCGTGCGTGATACCATGTCTTTATTCACTAATTACGTTTGAGATTTCAAACAGTTTATTAAATGATTGATGTTTAAAGATACAGACTAAGGTTTTCAAAATGACGTTTGTTCTTTTATTATTATGATTATAATAGACAGTATTAAACAGTAATTTTAGATATAGTGCTCTTAAATTGTGTATTTTGTTTTCAATCCTCTATCGCAGCACGAATGCCAAGTGACATAATATTTTTTTTTTCTTTGCAGCACTCAAGATATTTCTCAAATGTTTTTGTTAATATTAGTGTTTATCAGCTTCTTCGCAACATACGTGTTCCAGGTAAGTACTGTAAGATAAAACCAACCAATAAAAGCGTTACAGGTCATAATGTCCACACCCAAAACTGTAACTATAATAATATTCAACCCCAAAATTTTCAACTTAAAATTTTCCGAACGAAAATATATCATGTGCATTGTTCTCCATACAGCATTTCTGTTTTGAAGGTTGGACATTTCAGTTATAGATTTTTTTTTTTAAATTGATTTGGACACCTTTGTATTGGGCTTTTATTTTCGTACTATCTTGCTTGGCCAATTTTCACTTGAGGTATTTTTATTTGGACGTATTTTCGTGTGGACATTATGACTGTGCACCCTAAAAGTGGACTTAAGATGAGTTGGGGTAAGTGCCCATCAGTTTTGAAAACGTGATGCGTGATTGTGCCAGCGCTTTTAGATAAACAGTAACATACCTTGGTGTATAGTTACTTTGTTATGTTACTTGAAATATCGTAGGATTTTTGTAGAAAGAAAATTGCCTGGTTTTAAATTGTTTTTAAAATATGTGAATCAGTGTGTTTGATACTCATCCGTATCTCGTGGTAGGAGCTTAAAAGGACCTTAACACTATTTGAATTTAAATTTGGCTCAAGCCGGATGAATGATGATGGGATGAAACGGGAGAACCCCGAGAAAACCCACGCACACGCTGTTTGTCCACCACATAACACAAGCAGGGATCGAACTGACGACCACTTGAGATCACGTCGAGTCTTCGTCGTGAGCAGTGGTATCTCGTCTTGATAGAACTTAGACCTTCGAGCGTTCAGTGTGAATCGGGACGTTGCTTTTGGAAGGAGTGGGTCTACCTGGGCCTTTGCATAGTTAGCACTTACATTCAGATTCTTCATGGATCAGTTTTACCGAATTTGTACAGTTAAAATTGATTTTCACAATGTGATAGGACGCCCTTTGTCTTTGGACATTCACAGAAACAAAGCTCAAGTTCTTCAATTAAGTGAAAGAGAGGTCACACAAATCGAACTCCATGCTTATTATAAAACAGTGTACATTCAGTGTGACACAGAACAGACGGTTAATCGTATATTGAACAGTACAAAGGGACAAGTGGTGTTTGAATTCAATAACAGAAATTACACGTTACCCGTAAGTAAAGTGTACGAAAACATAACGCAAATATCGATAGCGTCGCTGCCACAGTATTTTCCAGATGAATTAGTGAGTGAATATATGAGTCGGTATGGGACAGTAGTACTTATAGACAGGCCCAAGTCGTTTTGAGATCATTCTTCCGTCTAATAATTTAATTAATCAGTTTTCGGATATTAGCCACCGACGCCATGCTTTTTCAGTTCATGCTATGGTTATTACGAAGCTGAAACTTCCAGCACAGAAATTTTTGAGGAAATCATACCGTTGGTCCTTTTCCGACGAATATTTAGAACGCGAGGAATTTGTAACACAGGTTGATCGGTGGTTGGAAAACTTAAGCAGTACTTATGCTTATCAACATGCAGCGGCAGGACGTCGTTGGCTAAAGGTGAAAACGTGCCTCATATACAACACGAAGGACTAAGCTAAACGGAAAGCCCGGATTGAACAACAACAGGAAGCATATTACTTTGGTTTGCTTCAGGAGGCTGTTGCGGCTCATAGTTCCGATGTTGATCATATATGCCGTTACATGTGAATGTCAAGAACAATATGTAGGCCAAACTAGACGCAGAGTTTCGGTTAGGGTAAACGAACACGTCCGAAATGCCAAACACCCACACCCCACTTCAGGCTTATCCCAGCACCTAAAAAACACACAACATAGCATTACTGATGTCTCCAATGTACATAAAACAAATTCGGCTATTGAAAGAAACATATACGAAAGTGCATATATTCTTAAGTGTAAACCAAAATTAAACCTAGGTACAGGACCAATGTACTAGAGCTGGATACCAATACTTAATAAAACACTTGATTGCCACAGATAACATTTTATTTATTCGTCACATCACTCAGGAGGGTTAATGTTGTTGTTGATTGTTCATTTATATTTCATCTTCATACAAATGCGAGCATGGAAGTGACGTCACAATCTGACGACATTGTTCCTAAACTCTGTCAAGTACTTTAAGCGAGCAGTACAGCATTCACACCTTACTCTTCACCACAACCTATCCTTTTAATTTCTCCCATCGTTTGATAATGCGAGCGCACCGACTTGCGAAATATATCACGATTTTAGTTATTTGTAAGTGTTTACTAAACGAGAGAATTAGCTGCAGACCAGCAGGTAAGAAAATGTCAGTTTTCTCTCCACGAGATTTGTTAGATGTATATAACTATAATTAGCTCAGATTTACAAGAACTGAGATATAAATTATTGACGTTAAGAAAATTAAGTACAAAACTTCGATCTCGTCCACACAATGGACTACACTTTGAGAATACAGTCAACACATTAAAATCTACACCTTGAGCATACAGTCCATTTGTGAATGTCAGCTATTTTACTCGCAAAATCACTGTGAGTCTTCATTTACATCGGACATAGATGAGTCTAAAACCATAAACCTGTCGCAAGCAAACAATAAGATTGATTTGGGGAGAAAGCAATAGAAGAGGTCAGAATAACAAGCAAAAGGCATTGCGAAAGGAAATAAAATCAGTTCGAGGAAGCGAGAAAGCGAAATATTATGATAGCCAAATTGTGGTGAGTAGTTTGTTCGCCACTTACTTCAACGTGATATTTAGCAGTTATCTGAACATGACATTTTGCACTTACCGCAACTAGCTTTTTTTTTAATGTAAGTACCAAGTGGACTTTTTCTATCAAATAGGAACAAAAATATCAACAAACTACATTGACTGCTGTAAACTGTATACAAAATACTACAAGAGATCCGAAACTCGATTTAAAAACCCGGAAGGGAATTGCGGTAGAAACATTTTTTAAACATGTCATTCGACAGGCGAAAATACAATAATTTCGGTAGTGTGCAGTCAAGCTAACAGTGGTTCTTATGATCGGGACGGGCGTAAGCCATAGTGCTGTTACCGCCCATAAAATTCATTTTATCTAAGTGGTTCCTATGCTATAGTGTTTATTCGTTATGTTCAAAACACACCAATAAACATGGATGACCATTTAGAGGAAATTACATTCATGAATAAAACTTACACTCCTCTTATCCTAGTTTGGCACTGACACCAACTCGCCTTACCTATGCAAATAACATATTATAAATAAAACCATATTTGACGCACAGAGAACACAATTATAACCTGTAACTCACCTTATAAAGCAAGTTTCAATATTGTCCTCTGAAATTGTTTCTTCAATCCAAATTTGGAAAGATCTTTTGTAACAAATTCAGTTTCGTCGTTAGGCCAAACGTAGATGTAATAAAAATGTGTCTGAAATTTGTTTATGTGTGTAGTTTAATTAAATTTTTGTTGGCGTTACGGTTGGTTTTCGGTTTGTGGGTACATAAATAAAAGACATTTTTGCACATACCTCATTCACACATATTAAACTACACATTTAAATAAATCTCAGAAAAACTTCAGACTCACTTTTATTGCCTCTACGTTTGACCTGACGATGAAACAGAATTTCGTTTCGAAAGGAGTAGCCACATTTGGATTGAAGAAACTATTTAGATGACAATATTGCACCTGGCTTTATAAGGTTATAACAACAACTGCTTTACAGAGGCATCGATTCATGAAAGGTAACAGAATTACGTTGATTCGCCCTATATCTTATGACCATGACATCATACACACTTGGAAACCAAGAATCCAATGGAAATCCAGTAATAGTTGTTCGCTATTTTTACCAGCATTGGTTCGCTGTTGGAAGTTACCAGCTATTTGTTATCTTAATCATGACAATATTGGGCGACATAAATTAACTATAGTTGTAAATAAAGTTGAACGTTCCCAATACATCTCACAATATCCATAGAACTTATATCTAATCTCTTTTCCTTACAAAGTTGCATGAATAGCGACAATCTCTGTATTGGAAGTAATACCAGTGTTTGTCGAAATCGGAAAGATATTTAAACTTACAGACTTATTCAGCTGCCACTGAGATTATAAATGTGGACTTACGAGAGATAAATATTCAATTGTAAAGTGAGAAGCGGTGTTCGATATGTGCAATTTCCCGAGTGAAAAAAAAAAAAAAAAAAATCTGAGAGCATAGATAAAGTATTTTACACCCGTTCATATCCCAGACTTGGGGAATATTTAGGAAAAAAGAGCGAGGGAAGAGGTTTTTTTCCCCCGTCACGGCTCAGGTCTTTCTTTAATTCTGTACCTGAGAACCAGAACCACGTAAGTCACAAATCCTTGTTTTCGAGAGAAAAAAAACTTCTTTCACATAGAAATTAAATGAACAAACTACTTAATAGAATTACTTTGTTTTAACATATTTACAAGAATCATGCAACCATTATGTGAGGCCTTCCGAATTCTGTAGAAAACTGCATTAATCACGGTTTGGTCAAAATTGGACTTACGCGGTTCTCAGGTACAGAACTATTCTTTAACTTTTACTCATTGTAGTCTTAATGTAAGTTTTTACCTTTGCCTTTTAACTCACCTGACAAAGCTCGGTTGGATTAAGTGAAACAGTCTGTTCTGGAATATTTTAATGTTTTGGAAATTACAGACGTTGGAAATTTAAAACATGGTTCCCTTTCGTAGGCACTTTATTAAAACGCTAAAGTTAACACTGATCCTAATCCACACCATAAGAAATAATTTACTCAAAAATTAAAAAGTCACGTTTCGATTCACGTACCTGCTACACTGATCATATATCACTATCGTGCGTAAAAGCTAGACACTTTTTCACCTAGTAAATATCTTATTTTCCTTCTTTCTTTGTAATACCTATTATATTTACCATTACAGAGGATGCTAGATAGAACGCCTTTCTGAAAAGTATCCGACCGTATTTTTTCTTATGAAAATAGTGAATATTGGATAGCAACACTGCACACAGTGATGGGAGTATCCTTCATGAGTGTGCCTGTTAAGTGGCGTGATCCTAATTTGTTTCAACAGGGGTTAGGCAGTCAGTGTGTGTGGTACTTCTTCGTCGCAGGTCTATTCGGGCAAAATCACAGAACGTGTGGAACAATGATATTACGTAAAGTTTTGCCAGAGATAGCCAAGCAGAACACAAATAAAACAGTGCTACAGTCGGTTCAGAGATGGTCGTACGTGTAGAGCAAAATCAAAATGATGCTGATTGAGTTCTTTAACTACCGTAGCATTGTAGGCTTCACAAAACTTTGACTAGAGACCAGATCTATGGGCTTCACAAAAATGTTACCTGCAGTAGGATGACGGCCTGGCCCGATTCTTGCAGTTTATGCAATCTTTCCTGGCAAAGAACGGCATTCCTGTCCTTCTGTAAAGTTCATACTCCTCGAACATGACTCCTTGTGACTTCTGCCTTTTACGTGAAGTAAAATCGACACTCAGAACTGTACATGAACTTCACAAACACAATGGAAATGCAGCAAGGTTTCGCCGAAGGCGTGTTCACATAATCGGAGAGAAGACGAACAGAAAGGACTGATATCAGGAAACATCCATGTACCCCTCTCTATCTTCTCATTCTGACATGTAAGTACCTTTTCTCAACCTTATTTCACCATCTTATATATACACAAAACTGGAATCATAGTTACAGAATTTCTTCCGGACAGGACATTAATCATCGTCATAATTTTATCTTGTATTTACATGAATAGAAATTTGATTAAAAGTCCATTAGGGCCATGAAAAATACAGTACTCAAAAGCACGGGAAGTTCTAGAACGGAAATTAATGAAAGAGAATGCGAACCTTAGAAGCATTTATTAAAGCCAGTGAATAATACACTGTATGCCATTTTTTGAATTTCACAACATTTAGTTATTTCTTGAAGATAACATCAAACATCTTGTCAACATAAACGAGCAGACGTTACAGTGATCGCGAGCCCATCGTCATTTTCTAACAAATAGGAGCCTATAATGTCTCTCGATGACACAACACAGTTTCTTAACAATTACGGACTCATGTGTTAATTGTATGTGCCGATGGAACACGACCATGCCATCCAATCTTGAAATGACGCCGAAATCCTCTACGCGCGGTCTCCACGCTGCCATTCTTTTATATACTTTGACCGTAAATGCACGCTGGACACCACTTCACTGCTCCATGCTAACTAAATGGAAAGATATGAGCAGCGTGTTGTATGCCATTTAGTGCTACCAACTTCGGAGCAGAGTTGCCAGGACACGATTCAAAATTTCCCGTTTTTTTTTCAATCATCCTGTATTTTGTTACCGACTATTTTTGTAAATATATCTTCTAGGTATCTTTAATTTCTTCAGACGCTAATCTGTTCCTTATAAATGGTATGATTGTAGAAATAGCGTGAAGTATGAATGATATACTCAACTGTATCTGTACAGTATTAACAAATGTAAAAGTAACTGTTCATTTTTATGCTTTCAGGCCGGCCTACTTGGAGTATTGTTTCTTAAATTTAGAACAATTATCTTCCTCTGTTTTACTTACTTTGCATTGACGTTGGGTTTACATGTCTGGACACTCCTGTTGCGCTGGCATCAACCAAATCAATACATCTGGAGTGATGGCCTTTTAACACTGTATTGCTTACAGAGATTGGGTAAGATGTTTCTTGTGATCTAGACTCTGAAATTTATTAATAACTTTTATGATATTTATGAAAAGTATGTTTTTTTTTTTTTTTTTTAATCTTTAAGACTTAACAGTTCCGTTTATATTGCACGTATACCGCAGATGTTTTGCATTGTGTTAGATATTACTAGTGTGGAATAGAATTATGATTAACCACTGCGCAAAGTTACGCTTCTATGCATTCAACTATTTCTTTGAAACAACCACTTACCCATTATACAGGGTGTCCCAAAATGTTATCCTTATTAGAAACTAGCTGATTTGTCCGCCCGTTGGTGCGGGGTGAATAAAATATGTTGGCAACAGTCATCGGGACTGTCACCAATCAGCTTTGTTAGGGATGTGTTACCTAAGATAGCCGTTGTTAAAGAATTGGTAATATGCCAAATTTGACCACTTGGAAGTAGTCAACCAGGGTATCTACTGCCCTGGAATTTTATTTTGGACCTGGAATTTTGTTGAAGTTATTATTTTTAACTTAAATTTTCACTTTATTAATTCCACTTTGTAAACGTTTAGAAAAAACTTTATTGAGAAGCTCCTCAGTGACTCTCAGACTTCTTGTGAGTACGGGTGTGACGACCCCGGGGTACCCGAGCTTATTATAACAGCCATACTTATTTCTGATGGATGCTTTCCACATTTCATTTTTCTCTTATCCTCTAATCATGCATGTCTTGTTTTATTTTCTAATTGGGTTCATGTATTTATGGACTTTGGGTCTGATGTTAAACTAAGTTATGAAATTACCTTAACTTTAACATATATTTTGTCAACTATTTCAATTCAAATAAAGCCACTTTAAACCCACAGAGGACCCATATTATTACTCGCCTTAAAGTATGATTTTTAATGTCTTCTTAAGTAGTTGCTTCAATATGAATTGGATGGGTTCGGAAGGGCTCTCGCTCCATCTTCAGGCTGTCGTTGAGATTTAATTAATTTATTTTTTTAGATTAGGTTCTATGTGAAATATTGCAAATACTACTCCCAGCTAATTTACTCAGGTACTCTTTTCTTAGGTTTCCACTTATTTATTCGAGATTAACCCATTTCGAATTTAACACATCTGTATTTACCTGTACACACAATATTTTTTATAATTCATAACCTTCATAATTCTTATACTTGAACAGGAATTTGTTGTAAGTATGGCCTACATACATTTTACCTACACATGATAGAAATTCGACAATAGTTCTTCCAATATGGCCTCAGCCGCTCAGACTTGTTTTAATAAGTCTGGTGTGTAGCAACAGTGACAGCGGAGTAATTTAAAACTAGTAGGTTTTACATTTGGACTGAAGTGTTTCTTTTAATAAATAATGCACTTCTTTCCAGATACTTACATTTACTTATTTATTAAACTTGACAAACAAATCTCACAGAAAGCTACAGACACACTTCAAATTACATTTCTACGGCGGCCTCAACACGGAGCGAGAGCCGTTCCGAAAGGCTTAGCCAATTCATATTAAAACGACTACTTAAGAGCACGACATTAAAAATCTTACTTTAAGGTGAGTCATAATAGCTGAGGTTAAATTTAATTGAATTTGAGTTGATTTTATTTGTTGTGTTTAGGTAACTTTAACTTTGTCGGGTAATTGCTAAAATAAACATACTCGGTTTATTTCCAAGAAGAAAAAATCTTATTATTAATACATGGGATAAATGCATTTACGTAAATAAAGTACCTGGCCATTCTCCACCAAGAAAAATATGCAGTAAAATGTGTTTCGAAATTGGGTTTTACATGAATTCCTCATTTTTAACTCTTTTTATTATTATTTTAACAAGAGTATTGCTTAGTTTACATGCAGAAAGGTAAATTGTATTTCCTAAATTTTGGATCTGATAGATCTCAACTAATTTTTCTTTGAAACTGTTAAAAAATATCAATCATACATTTAGGTTGCAGTGTTTGTTTGCTTGTTTGTTACTACACAATTTTCTCAACCACCTTCTGATAAAGGAATATTCTACTTCATTTTCTTGTTTGAAATCTCTCGAAAACATACATTTTAGTTAGCACATACATATTATTTTGACCTGGAAATTGAGAATTAACATCCAATAGACATCCTGTCAACCCGTCGAACAACACTGTAGCGTGGGTTGCCGCGTGCTTTGCTTTTAAATTTTCCATTGTCGTTACCATCGCTATTGGAATTCAGTGGACAACTAGATGATCGATTATCTCTGAAGATAATAATTTTAGGATGAAAGTGATATGATAAGTTCCTAGTCCGGTCCAGTGTCTGATCATGTGCGAAAAATCATTTCAATTGGTTAAGCACTGATTTACCAATTGATGATAACGCAAACATAGTAACTTTCAATTTTATATATAGAGATGTTCATATCTTTCTACTGGAAGTAGATATTCACAGAATACTTGATACAAAGACAAGTAAATTATAAAGATTTTAGTGATGGTCTATCTTTTTTTTTTTTTTCAAGTACTCAGTATAGCACAGTGAGTCACGCAAAATATCCAGTATCCTATGCTGGATTACATCCAATTGGCATATTCCTCAGGCTTTTCAAGGTTCTGTAGTTTCAGTTCTTGTAGGATTTGAATCTTGTACGCTTACAGTTTCAGGCGCTTGCGTAACACTCTTGTACCTGTAACTGGCGTGAACCGTGTCGTACAGATTTCGTTGGTGATCGGGGAATGCTGCTCTGATCTTTTCCACACTCTCTTCCGATGTTGAAGATTGTCCTCTGCTTGTCCGTTTTACTGCTGAGCCTGTTTTTAAGAACTGCTTCAGCCATCCGTGAAGCAATCCATCCGCTTGATGTCAGTTAATTTGACATCAGACGGATGTTTCCTGTGTGTGGTTCTGAACTTCTCTTGGACACTGACTGGCAACTTCATCTCCGCTAGCCACAATACACATTGCGCTTTTTCTTGCGGCGACAGCGACATTTCTACATTTAGGTCTATCCTCAAACTCCTGGTTGTAGACAAACAAAACCTTCGAGTGTTAGTGAACGTCCTGCCAACCGGTAATCACACATACATACAAATTATAGGAGTACTATCTATCTAAAATCAGGGTAAACTTTCTGGGACACACTGTATTTAGCTGCCATAACATTTTAACAGTAAGTATCGTAATTTTCTTAAGCCTGTTCTCTAAGTTTCACATTATTCGTTATTTTGTGGAAACAATACTAGAATTATTATAATACCAGGATGATAATCCAAAGGCGGTAGGCCCAGGCTGTAGGGCGGATGTGGCATCCTTATAATTGTGAATTTTGCGCAAAAAAAAAAAACTCTAGATACAGTATTGATGCGTTATTTACTTGGAGCAAAACTCTTCCTTTTACTCATTGCTTTCCCTTTCTTTCTTCGCAAAACAGTATGGAGTCGCTATAGTTGATCTGCAGCCTGGCTTAGTTGAACCCACTGCTTATTGTGTTAGGGTAACATTTTGGATCTATAGTGGCAATTCACCGCCAAAAACGCATATCCCGTGGATTATCAAATTCAAGGTGACTCGCTTCCGAGCCTGTTTCAACTATGCTAAACTGCGAAGTCCCAGTCTCTGACAACAACATGGCGGGTACTTGTCATGAGATTGGGTTGAACAGTGTTCAGCGGGAGACCTAACCTCGGCTTCTCTTCTAAGCCGGTGTCGCAAGATTGGAAATGTTGGAACCATTTCTGTGCCGTGCGTAGGCCCATTATTTTCTCCTGTTCAGACCAACAAATCTCCCTGATTGCAGCATCAGCTCGTAGCTTTTTGTAAAATAATGCAGTAGCATCCTCATGTCACATTAGTTCAGCTTTAGTCATCGTTCGCTTTACTGAGAACAGTTTCAGTCTGTCAGTGTTAGACAGCTTAAATACCCCGTGACACGTTCTATGGGACCTCTGTCACCAGACCGAAGTACTATTCTCTATTTTTCATCGCTGAGAGCTCTCATAGCAGGACCGTGGCTGAAAAAGCGGCAGAAAGTTATGAATCAGAGGTAAGAATTCTGCAGAGAGTAACGTGACGGTTTAAGTTTGAAAGTATAGACAAAGGACCTAACTGATATTACATGTAATTTTACTTATGCAGTTCCTGAATATGAATGTTCAGAATTAGCAGTGTGCTCGTCATGGAAAACACTTGTCTGTCTGAGTTTGTGCCAATTGGTGAATAAAAGTGTAAACGCTGAGTTTCATTAAGATCACGGTTGCTACTTCCCCTTCCTTCTCTAGCGAATTAAGTAGCTGTAAAGTGTTCTGGGTCCGTAACGGTCATAGAAATGAAGTTTCATTAAGTTTTTCTTCTTTCTCCTTGCCTCAGGCGGTAGCGCGTCTGACTACGAATCGGGCAGCCCAGGTTCAAATCCCGGCCAGGACACTGGAGACTTTTCTCGCAATGTTCCCATGCTTGGCGCTATGAAGCGCACATAGCCTGCTATCAAAGTGAGTACCAGAGTGTCCTTGGTACTCCTGGACACATTGGGAAGGTAAAGGCGGTCCAGCGTGGGACTGACCACCTCACCTCACTTCGTAACGTAGGTCAAGAAAATGTGGTGCGCTACCGTACGTATCGCACAGGGGATAGCTTTACTTTATTTTTTTTACCTAATCATGTGACTAAATCTGTCTTGCTTTTGAACTTAGTTTTTGTATCCACATTTTTGTAATTCTACTGTCAAGCTCCTCTGAAATATTGTTTATCCGCCAGTCCACTATCAATACAATTTGGGTGTGTCTTTGGCAATAAGTATCTATCATCAATTGACATCGATGTTCGTTAACAAAACCGCGTAAAACGTGCATCGTAAATCATTTCCTTAGTCTTGCTTCGTTGAAATTGGTTTCTAGGTCAGACTCCATGGAATTTCTAAGTGACTCTAATAACTATGTTTAGCATCGCTGTAATTGTACTTCCATCGTAAACATAGTCATTAAAAAGGAGCTAAATTGTTGTACTGAAAGGGGTAATAGGAAACTTCTCCAAAATAAATTGAGTGTACACTGCGACAAATTCTATAGTCTTTGTAAAGCAAAAAATAAGTTTACAAAACTGTTACTAGACACATCAGTTTCAAACCTATTTAACACAGCAGTTTGCATGAGTAACGCAGAAAATATATTTCAGTGAGAAAAAAAATCCTTTCCTTCGGCCCAGCCCCCGTGGTTTAGTCAGTAACGTCGCGGACTTCGGATTGGCACCAGAGAAGTACCCAGGGTTCGAATTTGAATTTTATTTATGGCCTTTAAGCATCTAAAGCTCAGGCCGAGATAGGGGAGGGGAAAGCATGTGGGAAGGAGTTGGCCAGAGCCTAAGGTATCATCCCGGCATTTGCCTGGTGTGACTCAGAAAAAACCTTTGAAAAAATCTGTCAGGATGGTCGGCCGATGAGATTGAACCCACAACCTCCTGAATGCTAAGGCAACACTCTACCACTGAGCCACGGCCCCTTGGTTAGATGGGTTCGAATCCCGCTGCTGGTCAGCTTCAGAGAAGTTTTCTTGCTTCACCAGGCGAACGTCGGGATGGTACCTGAACATAGACTTTGACTCTACCAATTCTTTCCTTGGAGAGTAACCGCGGATGCCGTATTCCCAGCCCATAAATAAAATAAAATTAGAGAATTAAAAGGTCCTTACTTTCGTCACACTTCTTTTTTTTTCGGCTACTTCTATAATTTTTCGCACCTCCATGGGCTGGCTACTCTACTACCGAGTTTTAGGTATGCCTTGACCACGCCTTTGGCGAAAGGTTGTAATTATTTTGTGTGCAATGCTTGTGAAGCTGCTAGTATGTCCTGCACTCGTAAGTAACCTTTTTTATTTTATTTGCCTGTTTCAGTTGCACCAATTTATTATTACCAGTACAAAAGAGCTGCTTTAAGAATCTCAGATCCTTGTTACTACGAAGACTTGGATTGGATGCAGAAGAAGATGGCCATGTCGTGAGGAATTAGTCAACTGAGGACTGGTTTCGTGTTGTGCAAGTCAAGTGACAACAGAGAAGGGAAAAATGTGTGATAGTGTTAATAGCAGAACGGAGGCGTGTAATGCGTTTTGGTCAGGAATGTCTATCATACTACAATTTTTAAGGCAAAGTCCTTCGTGGGTATCATTGTATATTTAATTGATTATTTGTAAATATGATTCAGAGTTGAATATATATATTGTAATTGATTGAAAGTACGGAGAGTCATTTTTATAAATTGCGAAAGCTAATACTTTGGCAAGTGCCTTCACTGCTGCAAATGACATTCCTGAATTTCTCAAGTAGTTGCATATGGAAATTAGTAGTGGAAAAAAAGAAAACTTTTATTAATTGGTACACTACTATGACATGAAGAAAAATAGCTGTTGTTATCATCATCAACTGAAAGGAATGCATGTACTCTGCTTGTATATATTTGTATACGCAAATATATATTTATATTTTGTCACGTTGTAATGAAATTTTTATTTTACATTAATGTATTCAGTGCTTCCTGTAAATCTGAGATTGGGTGCTCTTAAGGCTTGTATCCAACTAGACTGCGAAGGGAAAGATTTCAGCGATTCACCTTTGTTCTCGAAATAACTTCCGTTCCCTGCTGATTTCTAGAAAACGTAAAATAACACCTGCAGGAAATATTTTGCCGCAAATTGCCATTGCCCAGTTCCACTCAGAGAAGTACGCATTGTGCATTGCGTTGTCGAACAACCCATAATCAAACATCACTGTCTTGTAAAATTCTACCATATGCAGAGAATGGAGCAGTGCCTATCACGGCAAATTTTTCAATAATAATTCATGTAATTTTACGGCAGCTCGTGACTAATTTTAGTTTGTTGGCAATATTGATTCTAACCGTCTAAACTCAAGGACAACCTAACTTTGCAGTAATGTAACAGCAATAGTTTTAACTCCCTAAAGTAATACGCTATCCCGATTTGTACTGATATCATTCCATTACTATTAAATATTCAATAGCAGAGTTTGCCTTTCGGTACTTCTCTGGATGTAACTACCCAAGTTGCACACTTGCGTGAATAAGACGTCATATTTTGGTTGAAAAAATCAATCATGTCAATGTAAGGAAACTACGTCGTTGTTACGTAACATTGGTCTCTTAATTGACGTCATTTTATCATGTTTCATCCCCTATTTTTGACGACATACTACGATTATATCTCTTTCCGATAGTGACTGCGTGATCCTAGCCAATGTGGTTGGAGTGAAACAGTGAACTTGTCGGATTCAACTGTTCTCTGTGTGTGTGTGTGTGTCGTTCCCTTCTCAAATGCGGTTAAAGATGCAAAAACACCGAGATCAAACGATTGTTTTTGGACAGATCGGTTCATTTATATATTTATTTGAAACAAATACCTACAACAAAAAGCTCTCATTGGAGGGATTTTACACACGTCGTTTGGTTTGTGACATTTACCTGTCATTTCGACGTCTTATGCATCCATTTTCGACCAAAACTGACGTCATTTTCACGTGCGTATGCTGCTGGGTCATATAAAACACGGACGAAGTTGTACAAATTGTGAGAAAAATAAAAGATTGCAACATTTAGCTGATAAGCATCACTGTTTCTTGATCTGCGCAATATAATATATAGTTCCATGTTCTTAAGGCAATTTCACACAAAGATTGTGAACAAAAAGTGCACGTTTTAATTATAATTCCTGTTAATAAAATACCTGCTGCAATTGTCTTTGATGATATGGCGCGACTCGATAAACTAGCAGGTAAGTATTCGTGGAGCTGTAATAAAACAATGATGACTTTTACTAACTTATGAACCTTACGATTCATTCATTTTTAATCAGCCAAGTAGACACACACTTAAACGATCAAATTCTCTGAGATTATTGATAACTTGTTCCAAGTGCTTTTTGAGCCCAGACTACATATTAGAAAGATAAAAGGAAGCGGGAAATTCTTGGGTACCTACAGGCGGCACAATTGTAAATCCGCCACGGCAAATGAGCCAATCAGTCATTAAGTATGCAGAAAGTTTTCCTTATGCTAACAGATTACTAATCAATGCTGTCTAATGCGAATCATTTTACTTAAAAAGGAACATCGCAAGAACGAATGCATTATTACAATTACGTATCTGAAATGTTGTAGTCATCCTCAACGGAAAACTGTCAAATTTGTGGACGCGTCTTTCGCTATCTACCTGATGGATCCTTCAGGACAAAAGAATTTTGTCTGTAAAGAGTGTTTTCTCTGTATGTGTAATTTAAAAGATGTAAGTAAAGTGTAAAAAAAACAAAAAGTTTTTAAAAAATCTACGATGTTTACATGTTACCTCCAATCATTTGGAGATTTTTCTTCTACTCGTTTCCAACTGCTGCCAAATCACAAGGAAGGTATTGAACCAGACGTGAAGTGGATGTTACTCGATTTATGTACACTCAGCCAATCATAAACTGACCGCAATCTTAGTTCAGAAATTCAGCTACGTGGAAACGTCGCAACAGCATGAGTGGCTGGTTTTAAAACATGGCTTTATTAGTACTTATCTTTGTGAAGGAAATAATAATTACTATATATCTAGACGTGATGAAGGGAAAATTATGTGAAAGAAAGTAATTAGAACTATTTTTTGCGGCCTGAGCAAAAGTTGCGTAAAGGCCTTAAAAATTAAACTGAAATTCAACTATTCTGTTGCTTGCATGGGCCATAAATTATAATATAGCGACATATCAGCACGTTTGTAATCATTAGCGATGAAGTGTTGCTTATTCTCACTTCGGACGATAAATTCTCTTTTTGAAACTTTTAACAAATTATACAGCATGGTTTTCATATGTATAGTATCGAACAAGGTAGCAGTAAATGAAAGATTAGCTCAGAGGCTTATAAAACACCGAAAATAAAAGGCACTTTTTAGGATTTTTACTTTGATTCCGTTTCGATAACAGTTCGACTCGAATAGTGCTAACCGAGAAGCCTTCTGTGGTCACGTGTGCAGCGTCATGTTTCTTCTCTTTTCTCCATGAAGTTGGCGACGCTAGTCTGAAGCTCAAAGGAAGTTTCTTAGCTGAATTATTCTTTTTTTCACATAGCTTCGTCGAGTATGTTGGTATTCCATGGATGTATTAATTTGATTCCTTTCAAATACACAGAAAGCTGTAGTAACAGAAATCTGAGAATAATTACCATTCCTGTAGTACGGGATACCCATAGTATGTTTTATGTATCGAATAATGTTTATGCCAAGTTCGGTGCTGCTACGTCTAACGTAATGGAAGCAATTTCAAAAATTGAATTTTAAAGAAAACAGGTTGGCAACACTGACGCCTGGGGCCGGGACACCTACAAGTTTGGTGCAGATACAATGCAATGAAGCAATTTGAAAAATTGGATTAAAAAAAAAAGCTGGGTTGGTAACACTGATCCTCTGCACTAATCTAGGCTGTTCGGGCGGCTTTGAAATCTTACCGAGATATTTTCAAGGACACCTCAACCTCCTTCGTAGCCCTAGCAGTTCCAGAGTTTGAAGTTGCGGGCGGATGGACGAATAAAGCGGTTATTACCAAGGGACATAACACGAAAGTAATTTATTGAAGAAAGAGTTTTCAAGTTATATTTAATAGAAGTTACCTGTATGGTGTCAAGAACCAGTGTGCTGTTTAGCTGTGTACAACGCTGCAATGGGGTGCGGCTTGTAACCGAAATAGAATACTAGGAACACCTCTAATTAAATGTGTATTTTAGGGGTACTGTACTTATCCCCTCCACCCACAGTCCCTCAAGAATGATCAAGTCTATGGACGTTTCCAAACTTCAAAATATTTTTAAGAAACTGTGAAGGTTAGTAACGGCCTTGCATTCTTGTGAGCTGCCAATAGACAAATATGGTGTCTTTCGAACACCAGGAGCTGCTTTATTCAAGTTCGAGGCAAGAAGTAGAAATGTTTGATGACCTTGTTTAGAACTATGCTCCTTACAATCTCCCTTTTTATTAGTTCTCAGAAACTCTGTTTTAGTTTGTTTTCAAAAGCTGTTAGCTAGTGTTGTGCTTCTTCTTCTCTGGTGATGCAGCCTTGCAAATGGCGCCTCTGGTGGCTTTAAGAATCCTGATGTCTTTGTGTGCCCTTAAGAGATAGTGGTACTTGGTTACGGTGGCGTACAATTTAAGATTTATTTTCACTCATTTGTCAGAATATAATGATTTCATTAGTTTCTTTCGAAAAAACGACCAAATGTCCGCAATGCCTTGGAAGGAAGAATTTTTTCTTCTCCCATCTTTGATAACCTTAGCCCCGGGTTTAATGCTCTTTCTGCAGAGACGAAGACGTGTTACATTAAACTAGCGCCGACAAAAGTTGATTGATGATAGAGTCACCTGCTTTAAAGACAGAAGGGTAGTAGGAGCCGCGGTAGACCAGTGGTAGAGCGCTCACCTCTCGTGATTGGGATCGTTAGTTCGATCTCTGCTTATGCCATGTGGTCTTTGTGGGGGACAAACAGCGTGTGTTGGGTTTTCTCGGGGTGCTCCCACTTCCTTCATTCCACCAATTCGCCCACATTCCACCTATTCGCCCAACATTACCCATTCGACCTGAGCCAAAGTCGCCTAGAAGCCTCGAAATAAATTTTGAAAAAAGAAAAATCACGTAGTAACAGCTTGTCAACAGCGCTGATCTGTCTTTCTAGCATAACGAACAGTCAGCGATGAACTCCTGTGCTTTAGTAGGACACTGCCCACCACACCATCATTGATTCGAGATGATGACCACACTTAATCTTGGGATTGATTAAACGTCCAAGAGCAAATGTTCTGTAAAATTTCTAGCCCCTTGAAGGTCGTTTTGCAAGAGATTATTTTTGGGTTTGATGCCCTTCAGTACAAGGTCTTTGACTGCAGTGTCAACTCTATTAAAAAAACAAAAAAAAGTGGACATAGTACGTTCTGGTTACAATGTGACGATATGATGATATCTGCAGAATTTCGTGCACGGTAACTCCGTGTTCTCTCTCCTCCTATTCCTAACAGTTCATTGTAACATTTTATAATACTTCCCCTATTTCCCTTTTCCTTTGATACACCATTCTATTTTGACTGCACCCGAGACGTCAAACCCACTAACACTGTTTAAGGTTAATCTAAAGTAACGATCTCCAACAAAAGATGGCAGCACTACCTCCGTGTATGTCTAATGTATTCTTGTCGTTGAATGAAATTTCCTTGCTGCTCCTAAAAATTCAAGCCTAGAGTTCAATTCGAGAGCATGATCGATGCCGATTTTTTATTTTCGTTTCCCTTCATTGTTGTTGTGAATATCAAAATCTATAACAATGAACAAAAGAGAAAATTAAATATCGGCATTGATCGAACTCTTGAATTGGTTATGAACTCTTTCCTGAAAGTTTGAACTCTCTAGGCTTGAATTTGTAGCAGCAGCAAGTAAATTTCATGTAACAGTGAAAATACATTAGATGTATACAGAGGTAGTGCTGCCATCTTTTGTTGGAGATCGTTACTTTAGATTAACCCTAATCAGAAGTATAAAATTTGTCGTCATAACCGTTGAATGGGATTTATTGATTGCTATTACTATTAGAAACAATCTCATACAAAATAGGCATTTATGGCAGGACCAGCTGTCTCTCTCTTGCAAGACTGATCTTCAATTCAAGAGCCGTGTTCTTACCTTCCATTCTGACTATGGCGCTTATTTCGTCTTTTGTAATTCCTAGCTTGGGCAGTTTAAGGGCTGTAAAGAATTAATTTGAAAAAGAAACCATAAACAAGGGAAAAAATAGCAGAATAAGAAAAGAAGAAATGGGGATGTTAAAGGCAGTTTAGACATGGTTGAACATACGCCAGACATGATAGTCTGTTACCATCTCTTTCTGCTTGTGGGAATTTTCAGGATACAGACACGAAATGTTTGTTAAAAGAATCTCACTACAATACATTTATGGCTAAACTGACTTCAGAAATGTATTTCCAGTCAATTTCTAGGTAAAATATGTTATACGACCCCCCTTTCCATTGAAGAAAATCAATCGAGAGACAATATGGCGGACTTCAAGAAAGAGGATGTGAAAAACATCCTCCAACAGGTAACGCTTTACACTCAGTACTCATTACTGAGTATTTGCTTTTTAAAAGCATAAGAGTACTTCCACATGTTTTCATCACTCTCCAGAAACAAGAATCTGACTTTTATATCAACGATATATATTTGGGCTCGAATTGCCAAAATTACATATATTTTTTTTTTCTCCATCAGAATATCTAATTGTTAGATCATAAAAGCTTTGAACCTTGTGGCGATTTGCTTAATATTAAAAATATTAATATTTGTACCTGCTGCTTAACTTTTCCGTTTGTGTTCAACATGATGATCCTTTAGGGGTAGAAAAAAAAATGCTACTAATGGAGTTATAAATGTGAAGGATACTTAGATATACGCCTATCATCCCTACAATCCACTACTATTTTCAAATAATTTGCAGAAGAGACAAAACCAGTTAGTTACCCTAAACGAAAGCAATAGACATAGAGCCTTACAACTCGTCGAGGTATTGTGTGCGCTCAGTTCAAATTTACTATTGCTTGTGCAGTATACCAATTGGTACACGGGTTTTGAACATCACTTCCACTAAAATTAAATTAAAAAAAAAAGCCATAGACTGGGTTAATGGTGCTTGAGAGTCTCTCTCTAGAAGAACCATAGAAGATGGGGCCCATAATGCGTCGAACGCCATTTACCTTATATTTCGAGCGTCTCGGGAGTATTAAAGACTCTTCCTCCCGAAAAGGAACAATCCAGAAGATACGTGAAAGTCTCTCTGAACAAAGACAATGCAAATGTCAAGTCTAATTCCTAGCATTAATGCTCCACCACCACCATTACGTGAAGATTTCATTAAACTACTTGTTTGGAAACAGTATGTTGCATTTCCTTCTGAAAAGACATCAGCGAGGACACAGAACCTAGCATTAGCCTGCACCTTAACAGTCGAACTGCCGAGTACCTTGGCAGCGTCCTTTCTTAGTCACGTCCAGATGACAGTCGTTAAGCGATGCAAGCCTACTTGGACTTGTGTCAAAACTCGCGGATCAGGGAGCAGGTTCGAATTACTACGCTAGTCATTCCGACCGTTTTCCCTCAGTCTCACCAGGGAATACCGGAACAAAGTTCTCCCACCTTATCTTCCGCACTTCTTTCTCCAGAACTCCTTTTCCTTGATTTCCTAGTGAAACCCAGAAATGTAAATCAAGATTTGCCAACCAACTCCAAGCATAATTCAGTATTAGATAACTCCATCTATCGCGTACATTCCTCTAACACTGATAGATGCGCAACTTCAGTCTGAAGGAAAATTCTGTCATGTTTGAACCGCAAGGAAACATACTGTAACCTCAACTTAGTTCTAGGCCTGGGAAATCGAAATCCATTTCCGCATTGGTGGGCGGATGCTCTACCAATCACGTTACACAATAACAGATGGCTGTTGGCCGTATAGCTAGAAGCTTAACTGGTAGAGCAAACTGCGTGCGGTCTTTTTTTTTTATTATTATTTATTTATTTCCGACTTATAACCTCACATAAGGTTAAATTCTCATTTCTTCTACAGCAGGGGTTCTTAAGGGTCCAGGCACCCGAAGTGGTTCGTAGATAGGTTTCAGGGAGTCCGGGAGAGTCAGTCAGATGGAAACTCATGTTGACATTCGCTGCCAGCGTAAGTATGGTTAAAAAACAATCAGACTACTTGGATTTACTTTCCTCTACATCACGAAAGGGTGGCTGCTCGACCATTTTGTTAACTGAAGCGTATGCACGAACAAACGTCTAAGTAACATTTTCAAATAAAAAAACCCATCACGAGTACATTTTTATATATAACAGGAAAAATATGAGGCATAAAATATTCATACTTTTCACGAAGATATGTTAGACTAAAGTCCGCTTTCGTGCAAAGTATTAATATTTTATGCCTTATATTTTTCGTGTTTTATATAAAACTGTACTCGTGATTTTTTTTATTTGAAAATGTCACTTACACGTTTGTTCGCGCATAAGCTTCAATTTCCGTGCTCAAAAGAGCTCCTTTACTAGGGAGCTCCTCAATACTACGTACAAGTATTTCACATCTGCCGCCACCTTTTTGGCGTGTGTTTCGTCGCCATGAAGTTCACAAATAAGTATTTGCAACGGTTTGGGAAAAAGGATTTTGTCATGGTGTCTAGTAATTTTGGGACTGGAAATTCCCCGAGTTTTCCAGGTTTTCCATATTATTTTTTTTTTTCAAATTCTCTGAGTTCTTAGTACAGTGGAATATGTAAATAATACGCTATGACGTATTTTTTTAATACCACCACCACCCAGTCCAAACATCTTGTACAGTATTGGCATTTCACAAGTGAAATAAACAAACATAATTTCTTTAAAACAGAGGATTTTGACACTGAAAAAAATCCGGTCAGCAGTGTGGAGCGAACCCACGACCTTCGCCTTTTCGGGGTGGTGCTCTTACCGGACAGTCCACCTCATAAATTATAGATTACGCTGAGTTTTCCAAATTTATCAAATTCCCTGACTTTTCCAGGGTGGTAGACACCCTATTTTGTATACATTCTGTTACACATAGTAAGTTTGAGTTTACACTGCTGTAACGTACACACAATGGGCTTTCAAGAAATGAATGTATACGAAAATGACTTTTTTCATTGGTAGGATTGAAAAGTTCAAAATCGAGAGCTTTGGCAAAATAAAGCCTGAGTTAAAAATCCTTCCTGGTAACATTTTTTTTTTTTCCAACTTGAAACATTCACAAGAACTGTGAATTTTCAGGTTAAATACTTGAAAGGGTCAAATTTAAAAAAAGAAAAAAAAAACTTGGTTTGCATCATCCTATTGCAAGTTAATAACAGCTGTAACTTTCATTTCACGCTTCACAATGGCTGTCAACAATTGATAAAAATTGGCACGTATAATACCCTGAAAGGTTTAAAATGGACTCCTTCAGACTCAGCGGCGCCACCTTTCTTAGCAATCGGATCCAAAGCTACAATTTCAAAATTTTTTGCATTTTCCCGTTTGAGATATTTAATCTAGAAATTCGAAATTCTCGTAAATAATCCAACTTTGAGACAAAATATTACCACGAAGGACTTTATTCAGTTTACGAAGGCAGTACACACCATATCCTAACATATACTTCTTGTAGCACAATAGCCAACGTGTCATTTCATATTTTATAGGCGTTTAAGGTGGGTAAAATTAGCCATTGAAGGAACTAATAGGTCTCACATATACCTATATTTTTTGAAAGTCCATCGTCTCTACGTTACAGCACCGCAAACTGGAACTTTTTATGAACCGTACAATGTACAAAGGAGCCTTTTCCCCAACCTGTTGCACATTCTTACCTTTGCACGTCGTGGCGACGAAACACGCTCCCAAATCCAAGATTTCTGTAGATAACAAAATAATACAGGCAGTTTTCAGCAGCTCACTACTAAAGTTGCCTCTGGTAAATATATAAAAATTAACAAGATTGTCGACAAACAACCCCTCGGTGATTTCACATAGAATGACTCTGAACAAAACCTGTCACAGGTTCTCGAATCAGTTACTGAAGCACCAATGCATGAATTAGCATTATTTTGCAGTTAATTTCATTTTCAGTACAATAAAGTTGATATACACATCGCATGCAAAGTTGTGTTTATATTATCATATCTGGAGAGGCTTTTGTCAGAGTCTAAAAGGGGTCCGTGACTGAAGAACGGTTACGAAACATTGCTCTACAGAAGGATCTTATGTAAGGTAAAAGGTTGAAAACATACAGAAAAATTTGTAATACAAGACAGACAGAAAGCAAGGCTCTCCCAATTAATATCTAATATATTCATGGCTCGAAAAATTTTCTTCTGACCTAGGCGCCACAATGATACAAATAACATTTCGTGCATGTTTTGGCCTTAAATTATAGTTACTGGTATAAAAAGTACAAGCTGACATTACAGGCTGTTCCTCGAAGATTACATTTTGTTCCTGCCACTTGAGGGAGAGCTTGTAGGCTATTCGCCGACTGATACTACGCAGTTGGAAAAACAGTACAACTTTTCACGTCTCACAATCAGGAACATCGTGTCATACGTTTAAAGAAAAGTGTGCGGCAGTTGGGTCCTTTGACAGCTGACCACAAGAAAAACAATGCGCAGGACACGAAATATCCCGGGCGGTTATTTTCTTTTTTTTTTTTACGTTAGTACCTGCTACCAGTCCTGATTTTTATGTGCTTGGATGGATTTTATTTAGAAAAGTAAAAAATCGTTCCAACTTACCTTGAACTTCAAGTATATTTAATTCTGTTGAGTTCCGAGTGTTGTCCGTTTACATCCCTTGTATACCCGGAGGTCAACCGGTGAGTTACAGAACAGCCGTGTGCTCTGTAAAACTCTACTTATATTGCCTTCAATTGGTGTAATCTGCGAGGGATAGCCTGTTCACTAATCTAAGCTTGAGTTTTATACCAGTAACTATAATTTAATAAGCCTATGCATCAAATTGTACTTATACTTTTGTGGTGCTTGATTTTTAGAACTGGCGCCTAGGTCAGAAGACAATTTCTCGACCCTTGTGTATGGGTGTATCATTCGCCAGTCTCCTCCGCTTTAATGATTATGCCAAGGATTTCTTGGGGGAAAAAATGGCTAAGGTGCACTATTAGAAACATTGTTGACAAGTGATTCCGATCACATGAAGTCAACATGGCTGCGTGGTCAGGATCCCTCCTATCGACAAGGATTTGACAAATAGACTTCCTGCCTAGACAAATGCTTCAGCAGAGGAGGTGCCTATATTGGAAAGAAGTGTAAGGATATATCTTCGATCGTGGATGTTAGTATCTCAGTACAAATACAGGTATAGTATACAATAAGTACGCGAATTGGAACCCTTACTTTTTGGCTTAACCTAGTACAGCATATACAAGGTTTTTTGGAATGAAAAGTGATCGGACTCTTTCGTACCATACGGCACGATCAGCAAAAATCCCCAACGAAAACTTTCAACCAACAGAAATTAGCTGGTTCAGCAGAACCGTGGGAAATGTTCAGTTAGTACAAAGATTGGAAGTGGTAGTTCAATTGCCAATCAACTGAAAAAAAAAAAAAAAAAAAAAAAAAAAAAAACACACAGATTCGATGACCAGTCACTGCAGCGACCAACGTTTCTGTGCGATTTCTCACAAAAGATATTTTCGTGCAAGGGAACTGAATGTCCAGCTTAAATTCATGTTGACACAAAAAACTCACACTCAAATATACAGAACCTATCCAAATTCAGTCTTTAAGGTTAAACAACGATCTCCAACAAAAGATGCCAGCACTAGCTCCGTATATGTCTAATTTATTTCTATCATTGCACGAAATTTCAATGCTGCTCCTACATATTTAAGCCTAAAGAGTTCTAACTTTCAGGGAAGAAAGTTCATAACCTATTCAAGAGTTTGAATAGGCTTCAATGCCGACTTTTTTTATTTTAATTTTTCTTCATTGTTGTGAATATCAAAACCTATAACACTGAAGCTCTTTCAACAATGAACAAAAACGAAAATAAAAAATCGGCATTGATTGAACTCTTGAATTGGTTATGAAATTCCTTCCCTGAAAGTTAGAACTCTCTAGGTTTGAATTTGTAGGAGCAGCGTTGAAGGTAGTGCTGCCATCTTTTGTTGGATATCGTTGCTTTACATTAACCTTAATCCCAGACCTGAAAGTAGTAAAATAATAAAAATAGAAAGAATCGTGGGTATCAAGCCTGTTTAGTTCGCGCATTCGGGGCATTTTTCCTCAGTTCATCTACGGTGGGTGATTTACTTATTTGTATCCTCACGAATTGCTCTTATCAAGGAACGATATCCCTATACGTGCGACGGATGTTAACATCAGGGCCAGCAAAATTCGGAAATTAAAGAAAAAAAATCCTCTCATTAGTTGTAATTCATTGCTAACAAATACAACCTAGCGTTTTCTAAAGACCTACGTAGGGAAAGCATTCAGAGCCATATCTACAATCGACTCCTAAACTTCTAGTCAGCGCTAGGTTGAGCCAAGGCTGATTTTGGCCAATGAGAGCACGCAAAAAGAGAGTTGGCCTCAACTTAGCGCTGACCAGAAGCTTAGCGGTCGATTGTAGAACTGATCCTAAATTAATCTGTGAATACAATTATTTTTCATGATACTTTATTGTATCAGTCGAACAAGTTAGCTAATTTTTAACGCAGAGTATATTTAAAACATGCACTTCTGACAAACTAGCAATAAATCTCTCTAAAAATAATACTACAGCGCTAGATTCTATAATAATGAAGATTAATTTAACATCTCAATTCCAGGTAAATATATTCTAGGTTACATACAAAGTGCTCACAAAAATAAAATAAAATATAAATTCATCGTTCTGCCCCAAATCTTGGTATCTGTACAATAAGATATATACATCACTTCTGAATGATCAGCTATACAATAATTTCTAGTATCAATTGGCTCTGTAATTCCATTCTTTACTGGCAAAAATTAAGAGGAAATGCTAGTTTAGCAAGGCTCTTTTCGTTACAGTATGTGGTATTTGACATCTTTCATATTTTTATGCTTATATTTGAAATTACAACTAGCTACAATTGCAGTTAAAAAAAAAATTACATGTATCACTTATTTTTGTCCTTAATAAAATACATTAAAAGTTACCTAGTCTTACATGTTCTCCTTTAAACACGATGATTACCGTGAAGAAATAACATTTTGTCCACCAATTCAGTACTCAAACTAGCTCGTCTAATGTCAAACAACACCTGATTTTCCGGAGGTATTCGGTACGGTGGTGTAGCGGTAGCAGGGACACTCCAGTACTTTCTGGCTAACTTAGCAAGGTTGGGACATTTCGCTACTGTTCTCGACCACCACTGCAAAGGACAATGATCTAAGGGAATTGTACTTTCCGACTGATATTGGATAAGTTCCAAATTTGCTCTTTCTTCTGCTGACATATCGATCTGATTTACACACAAACCACCTAAAAGTAGTTCCATTGATAATCTGCTTTTCTTAGACGACGAGTCATCAGGATCCTTCACCACAACGGGAGGCTTACAGTCTCTCCCATTGGCAGATATGTTAGATGTAAGTATCTCCTTAATGTGTTTCATTATGACCGTTTTATCTTCTTCTGTGGCATATGGCAGGTGTTTGAAACGCGGATCAAGAGTTGTAGAGACCTGTAACAATAATGATACGGCTTCGTCATTGTATTTTTCACACAAACGCTGTGCCATGATCTCCTTCAGAGACCTGGCGACATGTGAGTCCGTCTCCTTTACTTTTAAATGAGCGCTTACTAACTGCCACAGAAGAGGTTTCAGGAGAGATATCAATGGGACTTTCTCTTCACTTAATGTCATTGTTGTGACTTTGAAAGGCTCCAACACAAAAATCAAGTCCTTTATAATTGACCAATCTTCATCTGAAAATTCAAAAGATTCCTTATTTTCATCTTGTATATTATCTATAACACATCCTATAATTTTTTCTCGTTCAAGAAATCTCTCTAACATTATGCGAGTACTTGTCCATACTTTGGGATAATCTGTAACTAGTTTCGTGTCCACCAACTGAAGCATTTGTTCTTGAAGTTTTAATGCTGTGTGAACCGAAGAATTCTGCAGTATCATCGAGGCAACAGTTCGACATTTATTAATAACACGTTGGATTGGTTCTAACTCGAAACATGCTTCAGCACATTCTTGTAAACTGTGAATCATACATGGTATAACCGTGAGTCCTTTAGCTGTAAGAGCCTCAATAATCTCTGTTCGTGATGTAGCTGTTACCACACCTGTCACTCGGTCTAATTTTATGTCCCACTCTTGAAATAAATTATCAAATCGAACACACCATTGTTCTGAACCCATACTTTCCGAACAATGAACGGTACTTAACACTTTAGACTCAAGGGAAGGTTCAGAACTTTGATAATGTACCGAAACAGTCACAAAAACTTCCCCGCTCGCCGATGTCCATTCTTCTACACTAATACCAACATCATTTGACATTAAGGAGAGGTTCGATTGAACTGTTTCCTTAAATGATTCATATATTTTCGGGATGAGCTCGTCTTCAAGCTTTGTCTTGCTTGGAATTTCACACGGGGATCTTAAAGTTGCAATGAGCCGTTGAAATCCTCTTCCTTCTACTACATCGGGTAACTGTAAATCGAGAATAACAAATTCAACAATTGCATCAGACACAGTTTTACCATCAACAATTGCATGTTGGGGACTACCTGAACTATCACTCGGTAATATAATTGCTACATTTTGATCGGTAATTTGGGAATTATTGTCTTTAAATACAACACGCAAATTCTGGTTCACAGCATTCGCTCCTTCTTCCTTGATCAAATTCCCGATACTAACTGTGGGCGCTGATATAAACTGGAAATCGCCTTCAATTTGTACGGTACCATCGGACGATGTTGTATATATATGTCCTGGCCCATCTGGCTTTACTGGTTTCTTCTGCATACGCTTGTCCTTTTGATTTAGGCTGGGCCGACGGGGAGGTGCGTTGGCTTCTAGCTCAAGTAACTCCTGAGCATGCTTATTTTGTAAATGCATTCGAAGGTTACTCGTATTACGATTATACACAAGTTGAGTTTTACAGAGCACACACACGATTTTCATTCTTGTCAAAATATCACCTTCGTCTGAAGCAGGAAAGCCGAAGTATTTCCAATAAATACTTCGCATTGCCATTGGCACTACAAGTTTCTTGTAAGGTAAAGTATGAGTTTCCTCCATCGTTCTATTGTACACTAACACCACAGCTCAAACAAAACGTCGTTACATTATACTAATATTATTGACGATTAACAAATGACCACTTGCACTCACTTCGTCCGTACTGTTTGTTTACAGTGTCCTACAATTATTATTTACAAGTTTCATAGAGAATCACTGTGTTGTAAACAGGATACAGTTCTCTTTACTATGTACATTTGCACTTGCCATTTTCACTCCCCGAGAACAAACATATTTTAGAACTTGAATTCAGTACCAAATTTACCGCGACAGCACATCAACGATCAAGTTTTGTTGACTATATCGAAATGCAATCGCTCGTTTTCTGTAATACACCAGCAGGTATCGGACACAATTCGACGCCAATCGCCATCGGATCGGAGTCGTTGGAAGGTCGTATCGACCGCACCGGTTGCGTTCAGACTAATAACGAAATCGATTACTGTGATCGAAATTTACTGAACTGAACTGAACCAACGTTTAACGTAAAAAAAAAAGAGAATGTGCAATAATGAACCAGAATCAATTAAACAACGAGTTAGTAATAAAACTTTTTCCGATATTCATTGTGTATGTTTTATTTAATTGAATATCCAAAAAGCTTTTTATTACTAATATGTAAAACGTAGGTTGTGAAAGTGTTAAAACACACATTAAAGAACGAATTGTTTAAATGAGCTTCGAAGAAAGTTTATTCGCTTCTGTGGTTTGATACAATAACATATTTGAATTTTTAATTTAGAAAATAATGTATTCATTCGATTCAAGCATTAATTATTAACAAATCGCACATCGTAAGACCCGCAAAGTATCTACAATGCTCGTGTTGGAATTGGTAATATCCGTAGTGGCATTTCGTCTGTGTAGGAAAGAAAGAACTTCCTGCAGTCAACAGAATGTAAATAACTTTTTCACGAATACAAATACTGACATATATAATCTAGATAAATAAGTTAAATCAATTTGCAATTGACAACTCGGAACAGTGGCGTCTTGCTATCACCGCCCAGTCGCCAACTCTTTATTATACAATATACACGGAGCAGGCGGTGCATGTCTGTTTCTCCCACCCACTCACTGAGGGCTCGTAGCTTCTTTTGCTTGCGATTGGAGTGAAAAGCCAATTGAAACACGTGTTACAACACGTAATAAAATTACACCACGAAACACCACTTGTTTCAATTGGCTACTCACCCTAACCACAAGCAACGTAAGCAGACTGGAAAATGAGCCCTGAAACTGCCAGAAATGGGTTTGCTGTTCCTGACACTCATCATATACTCAATATAAGTTCTAATCCCGCGTGCTGACAAATACATAGCGACTTTACCGGAAGTTTAGGAATTTTTTACTCATCCAATAAAACAAATTCGTAGGCAGCCGAAAATCTTAGGGTGCTAGGCAAAATTTGGGAGGGGGGGGGGTTGGCGATATATAAAAGGTTTCCTCTGCGAAACGATTTTTATAAAAATAAATGGTTGCATAACACACAGGAGTATGTTACCTACACTTCAACGAAAGTTTTTCTCCCCTTTTTAGCAGTATAAGTGGTTGTTATCGCCCGGTTAGATACAAGTGATTACGTTTATCGTCTGTACTGTGTACTTATTTATTAAGCTTCAGATACAGCTGGAATCGGCATTTTACACTGGAACTAAATAACATTATCACAAAGTAAATTACATTGAATTAAATTATAATATGGAAATTCCTCTTAATTGTGCTTATTCCCAGCTACACTACGTACTACAGAGAATGTCTGGAAATACCCTACTTCTATGGGGAGATCCCTTGCCCATACATTCCATAATTTTGGAACATACATATTTGGATGGAGGAGGTTTAGGTCTTTGAGAGTGCCATCCCGCCTCAGTTCTACTGTTAATGGTATTAAAATTATCAAGCTTAAGAGTTCATTTTTTCATACTTTCGACAGCCTATAGCGTCGAATCGAAGCATTTGTGCACCTATCGATAGTCTAAACCTTTTTCTACTTTCATGTCAGGAATCTCATGAGGTAGGTGTGTGGCTGCTGTTTTGCAACATCCTGTATCATATTTTCTCGCCACATAGATCGCACATAGCTCTTTTGCCGATAAGGCATAATCACGGAAAGTTAGAGGAACGTCTAAAAATATTAGACCTGATTTAATCCAGACCCGTCAACAATCAAAATGTTATGAAGGAGTACGGGTCATGATGGTTGAGGGGAAAAAGCTTTTCTTTATATCTAATCAAGCATATGAGTGAATATACTACGGAAAATTATCCCAGTATTAATCAAACTTGTTTTACAAGGAAGGATGGTACTATTATTTCCAGAATTTCAAGGTGGATATATTTTGAAATCACCTATCTATTTCTCTATTTAAATAGAAACAACAAGACAGTATCGGTTACGATACTAGCCTACATTTTCGGTTGCGATACATCAATATTTGATTTGACTGTATCTACATATTATAATCTGATCATTGGTTAATCTAACCCCGCCTCCTTGGAATTCAATGAGTACTTCATTTCACTTGTGTGTGGAAGCAAGATTCTTATATTTGAACAAATATGTGTAGTATGTTCAGTGGAAATAATATCTGAGTAGCTTCTCTAACTAAAAGGACTTTCGCCTCATGAGTAACTCTGGACACCAAATAGCTTCTTTTCTTAGATAAATCGCTTCTAGGCACGTGTTTTGGATTCCGCAGCGGGGCATTTGTCACAAGTCGATATTAATAGAGGAAAGTTTTCTTTGGTATCTTTGTTATATGTTTATTTCCTTTCTTTACGAATTGAACCAATGACTGTTTTAACTATTTGTGGATTTCTTTCCATTGACCTAGCATTTTTTTGTAGAAAATATCATGAAAAGATTTCATTTCCTCGTGTTTGTAATTAACGTTTATGGGCATTTCCTTCGTCATATTTACTTTGTAGTACATTTTTAACTAAGGTCTTTGGGCAGTAGGCTGTTTTTTGGTAAAAAAAACAACTTTGTTCTGCTGCAGCAAATACGTGCAGGTACGTGTGATTGAAGATTAGTGCACGTCATTTATTGTGTACTGTTTTGGTAGTCATTCCCAAGAAGCTTAAATAATTTTCTATAGAGTTCAAATTTAATATTTGAGTGTTTTCTCAATGCTCATTTGTCTTTGGAATATTATATTCTGTTTAATTATCTGTTGTTTCCAGGTGATCACCAATGTGGTGGTTGTGTTGAATTAATGTGACTTTTTTTTAATATTTTATTAATTTTTATTTTTTATTTAGACTCGGTTTTATATTATTTAACTACGCACTCACACAATTCTACTCATGTAATTAAATAGCAGAGTAATCCACAGTATTGTCTAATAGTAACAGTAGTCTGTTCTTTTCGTAATTTTTACTTTTTTGGTAATAAGTGTTACATGAGAGTTCCCAGATAACACCCAAACTTGTAGTAACATTGTACGAGGCTTGACATTACAAGTTTGCACAAAGTTTGACATTGCAAAGCGGAAAACTTGCTACAATGTTGCAGCAAACTTGCTAGTTGACCGATGCCAAACTTAATACAAACTTGTATTTTCAAACTTCAAGCCTGTGACGCAAAAATATTTATAATGTCAGGATTGGGCCCCGAATCTACGATCTTCAGTTTTGTCTGGAAACGAGCACTTACCGACTGCTCTATAGTGCCATTCCTTACTATCTATTATTTTACTAGTCCTTTTATGGTACGAAGACAAGTTTCATAAGTAAACACACTAAAATATATGTTAATATTCTTAACCCTGAATTCTGAAAGCTCATTGACCCTGTTTTAGAGCTATGAAACCTACTTCATTGTTTTTTTTTAAAAATTATTATTATTATTATTTTTCGCACGCGAGTCTCTTCAGGAAAATCATAATGATGTGTACACTTTACTGCTCTTCTCGATGACATGGTGCGCTTTTGGTCTTTGTGTTGTGTATAATGAAAGAAAGAATAATTATCTAACTTCAAATGTTTAACTTATTTTCGGGAAAGGCGTACAATTCTGAAATTTGTGTAAAATGTTGAAAAATAAAAAAAAGGAAGGAAAGGGAAGAAAAACATTTGTACGTACAAACAAGAAAGAAGTTGTTAAAAAAAGTTTTTCTTTTTTTGAAACCCGGCGCTCCAGTTAGTAATCCAACGTGAAACATTACTGTTCGTTTATCACTGTAAGAAAAATATAATGCTAGTCGAAACTTAGTTGAAACTAGCATATCTGAAAATGACAGCCAGTTTGTTTGAGAAATGTAATCGACCCGAACAGCGAAGTACACATTATGTGGCTTTTGAGGTGACATGCATGTGAAAAATCACAATTCAGCCTCCTTCATAGCTCTACTCTAACACAAGATCAATATAAGCTGTGCTGTTACGGCCCATACAATTCATTTTTACTTATCAATATAAGCTATCCCAGATTCGAATTAAAGTCCAAAGATTATATACTTTTTACAGAAGTCTACATAAATGCCTTATGTTAAAGTCTGCATAAATGCCTTATGTTAAAGTCTCCATAAATGCCTTATGTTAAAGTCTGCATAAATGCCTTTATTCCAGAAACTGTGTTCGTAACGCAAAGGGACTAGTAAAATGCACTTCGTACAGCAGGCGGATAGGTGGGGTGGAGTAGTGGTGGACAACAAACTAATCTGAAGGTCGAGAGTTCGAACCACACTTCCGACTGAAATCTTTTCTCACTACGGCTCGATGTTAGTCTACCAAGGATTTTTAAAACAACGTTTGTAGTAAGTTTGGCTTTTCAAGTTTGTAGCAAGTTTATCATCGGTCAACTAGCAAGTTTGCTGTAAGATTGTAGCAAGTTTGAAGCCTTGCAATGCCAAACTTGCTGCAAGTTTTAAGCTTTGCAATGCCAATATTGATGCTAACTTTCTCCAAGTTTAATGTGCTATCTGGGTTAGTAGGCCCTTTTTAAATTCTATTGTAAGAAGATTATTAAGTTCCGGAAATAACAAAGCTTTGGTTGGTAGAAGTGCTTAAGGACAGGAGTGTCCTATGCTTAGACATGGCGATTAAAACAGTAAATACGGCGGAAGTCGACGAGCGTCTCGCGCTAGGAATTTGAGAGGGAAAATGTAAAGATACATGACCGCACCTAACCTTACCGAACCTCCACTTTCCCATGGTCACTAATTCAAGATAATGTTCGAAAAATGCAAAAAAGCAACTGTTAATATTAAATATGAGCATATAAAAATATATTTTGAAAGAAAAAGAAAAGAAAAAGTGTTGACCCGAGTGGGGTTTGAACCCGGGACCTTTTACTCAAGAAGCGAACGTCTTGACCATATTTTAAAATTTCTGTTTTATTTGCTAAAAGTCAGATACATTAAGTATGCTAATACATATCATTTGTAGCAGCGTGGTTGACTTGCACAGTAAATAACTCTATAGTACAAAACAATATCTCATATACTTGTTACATAATTAGCTAATATTATGTGTAATACAACTATAGTAATTTCTGTTCATCTAAAATTTTCAAAAATTTGCAAACAACACTCTTCCATTGCAAGCTTGTAATATTTTCCACTTTGTTCTTTTCAAAAAGTCTAGATAATCTTCCTCTGACAATACAGTATCACTACTTAAGAGGTAACACACCGTATGTGCAATCAACCACGTGACTGTGTTGTGTTTTGTTTTCGGATACCACTCGTAGTCTGGCCACAAGAGAAGGTGATAAGTAAAGTAACCGATTGTTTTACGGCATATTATGCCTAACATTGTCTGACAGCGTTGCCAGATTTTAACTATCGTCGGACATTCTGTTAATCTATGTTGCAACGTGTCTTCTTGAGTACATTTTACAAATTGCGCACTAATACTTCTTTTGATATCATACATTCGTTTTTGAGTAGGAATTATATCATGTACCACAGTATACCAGGGCACAAATATGATTACATTTTCGTTTTGAATTAAATTACCTGTAGTGATTATCTCATTAACTATCGCCGTAAATTCTGTACCTATTATGTCCCAATATTTCAAATAGAAGGGATAGGGGAGTCCATCTTTTCCCGGACAACTATGCCTTTTACAATTTTGTAGAATGTTCAAAATTTCATTGTTAGTAATGGGTTGCAACAATTTATCATTGTCTTGCTGCGTTAAACCGGTTTTAATATTTGCTAAAAGAGGTGGCCAGTCTAATTCACTTATACATTTTTGTCTATACAGATTTCTATAATAGTTTACAAACATGTTCATAATATCATCAAAATTTGTGATAATATTACCGGAGTTATCCTGGATTTTAGTAATATAAGATCGCTCAAAACGATTTTTAGAACGAATAAGGTGGTAAAATGATACTTTCTCATTAAAAAAATATTCATTATTCGGAACGTTCTTCGTAAAATTACTACATTGTTTGTTTTGCAGTTGCATTAGTTTTGCTTTTACTTTCTTAATTGTAATATATTCTCTTTGTGTGCTGGTACGTTTCCACAGATCATTCAGTACACCATATAAATACTCTGTCGTGTTTCGAATATATTTTTTTCTATTCAGCACCCATCCACCTAAAAAGGATTGTATACGAGTTTTTGCATATTTACACCACCAATGATTTTTAGTACTAAAATATTTTTGTTCTTTTAACCAATAAGACCATTTTTGTATAAACAGGACACGTATTTCATCGTCATCCAATAAGGACTGGTTTAATTTCCATAAACATGGTCCATATAATTTATACATTTTCTCTGCTTTGATTTCCATACTGATTCCTGCCTGGTCACTAAAGGATGCTACTACTGCCTTAATATTAGTAACGTTTCGTAACAAGTTCCCTGAAATGTAAAATCTATCTAAGCGAGATTCTACTGAGCTAGATTTGTATGTGTAAATTATATCATTCCGTTTTTCAAGCCAAACGTCTGACAAATGCATATTTGTAACTAATGAGCCTAAGGCTTGACATACCCCTGTAGTGTCAGATTCCCGCAATACACAGTTTGAATCACCACCAAATACTATATTATCAAGTTGTGTGAACAATGGAACAATCTCTTCATTATAAAACAACTCTCGTTTGGACCTATTAATAGTACGAGTTGGACTGTAATGATTTACATACAAAATTCCATCACTAACGAAACTTACACCTCTACCGGATGGGAGTCGGGTTACATTCTGATACGGAATTCCCTGTTTAATTAAAACTCCACAGCCACGACCTTGGGTCACAATATTTACAATCGCGTCATAGCCCCAACAGTCCTGTATTGCATCACTACACAGTTCTTGGGTAAAGAGAATGTGCGGATCATTTAGGTAAACAAAATGCTTCAGCAAATCAAATTTTCGTTATGTCAAAATACCATTAATATTAAGAGTTAATATTCGGAGAATTTGTATCATGATTAGCATAGTAATAAGACGAAAAACTTGTACCACCAACATAGCAATGCTACTTTGGCAAAAAAAAAAAAAAAAAAATAGATAACACTTTCAACTCACAAAAATGAATTTTTAAGCGAATGTCACTCACGAAAAGTAACGACGTGTGTTCTTTTCAAGGTTAAAATCAAAGCTCCACAATAGATACACTCTGAGTGAATCACGGTTATTGAGTTAAAGCTCGTTTGACTTTGGTCTTCAAACTTTGTCTATAGGTGTAACCGAATCCAACGGTGCACCGTCGAGTGTACTATTTACATCGTCCCGTTGTACCCTGTTTAGCCCTGTACTTTCTTTTTCTTATGTGTCTACATGCTATTGTTGGCATGAGGTTTACATTAATTCGTAAATTTTTCGACGTGATTTTCCTACCGTGTACAAAATCCAATAATACCGTTTCTCATTAGGTACGACAACGCCAAGAACGCGATGCAACCTTCACATAACAAAAGCAATTTGTTTGCAGGTGTACTCGACTATAATCACTGCACGACCCTAATATTCTTAACTTTTTCATGCAATCTCATGTATTTCATATTCTGGCTTGAGACTCAACACGCTACGTTAAAGCAAGGTTAGGTTAGATTGCATCAAATACGAAAAAGTTAAAAGAGTACAAGGACCCTGAAGTGTTTACAATACAGCAGCTCCGTGATATGTTACATTACCTGGTTCGCACTATACATAACATTACACTCTTTTAATTCATTTGTACGAAGTTAGACATGGGTAATTAACAAAGGTTAAGTTGCTTGCGTAAGGGATAAATGTATCCTTATTATTTTGGATAAACTTTACTTTTGGGACCCCAGGTTCCGCCAGCTATTAAGACATATGTATGGTCTCTACGTCATTCCCTTCCAAATAATTTAAACTGACACTTCTATAAAACCTAATGACAACCAGAAATTTATAAAGTATTATGAAAATCGTTAAATACGCACTCGTTTATCCCCAGATGCGGAATTATATGAATGCTTTGTATGGCGCGTATTTATGCTTCAAAATCACGGACAACAGTGTCGAAAGAGCAAGTACAGGTTAGAGAAATGTAATATGAGATATTTTTATTACACGCTATGCACATTGTCTTTAACACTCCAACGTACTTTCCGCTCTTTCACTCTCATTTCATAATTTGAAACTGTATTATTTTTGCGTTTCAACTCTTCCACACGCTTTGGAAACATTACATTTCTCCTGTAAATTTGTAAAATTAAGTAAAATTTGTTCATTATTTCGAATGAAACTGATCTGAAATCAGTTATGTATAGTGGGGGCCACAAATTACTGTAAGTCATAACAACTGGTTTCCACAAACGATTGCATTTATTAGCGGAAATTTATCGAACTATTAAGAAAAGTTGATTAACGTATAAAACACAACTAAAACACACACATATTTAATATCTTCAAATCAACACATTACTTTCTCCTTTTTCAAATAAGGCTTCTAGCCGCACAAACGGTGGATACGTTACATCCAAGTGTACACAAGATGTGCCGTCGATACACACCCTTCATTACGTCCTACGCCGCTCAATTCGGATAGCAATAACGGCGCATCAAACGGTACAACGGCATAATCAAGGGTGCTAAATGGTGGGTTCGGATGGACCTTATCACGTGCAGATATACCTTTTCTTTTTATCTTCTTCTTTACTGAAGACTCCACTACGGTTAAGGTCACGATATTTCCATCCAGTTCCTCAGGCAAGCTACTAACACTACACGCATTAAGGTCAGATTCCTAAGTATCTTCTTGCTTTTCCTCTCCACTCTGTTGTGTTGAAGTAACTGGTTTATAAATAGTTTCTTAATCGCTCGAAATTCTTTCAGTTGGTTGCACATTTTGCTGTGAAGGCACTGTTAAAGAATCACGTTTTGTTGGCATACCAAGACACAAGTCACCAGATTTTTCTTGCATATCTGCCGTTACTACATTTGAATGACATACGACACTGCTTTCTTCATTCTCTTCCACTCGTTTCTAAGCACCTAATCCGGGCAATTCTTTCTCGTTGTTTATATTAGGGGCACATTGGAAATCAGAAAACATTTCACAATTTTGTTCACGAGAATTTGAATCATTTAGTGCGGGGTAACTTTCCACTAAAAATTGCTGACATTGTGGCCTTAGGAATATGGTTCAATTCTCGTCGCTTGTTACGAAGGGGACATTGACTATACACGTGGCCCTGAGCCTGGCAAGAAAAAACATGTTTGGGGCTGTCCCATGTATGAAATAGTGGCTCGGAAACCGTGAATATTTAGTTTCGATGGAATGTCTTGAAATATTTCAATATAAGCAATCCGCACACCGTTTTCAACTGGGAATCGAAATTTTGACGACCATTGTTCGTTGACTGTTTTTGATCGTACCGTACTTACTTAATGCAGAATGTATTTGGGTGTAATACGGAACGGTAAATCCAGAATTCTAACTTTCTTAACATTTTCACTTGTGCTACTTACATTTACAACACTACTAGCACCGTCACTATGCACAAACGGAAGCTGTGGAGGAGTGTTACTTAATATTTCATTTCATACTCTTCATTCGATTTCAATTTCACATATACACAATATTCATCAGCATTTAACTGTATAGCTGCTACCTGTTCAAGTTGAATGTTTACCTGTTCACCTAACCAGTCATGTATCATGGACGGAGTCGGGCGATTATTCTTCCTGTCAAATTCAAACTTCACAGTACGCTGTCGTATTGTCGACATAATTGCTCTGTTGGACGGAACGTTATTTCAAAACTATTAACAAAAGAACAAAACTTACTGCTGCACTATTACCAAGCAAAAAGGTAAGTTAAATTCACACAAATCTCACTTTAGTAACTTGCACACAGCGCACAAATACACGTCTACCTCTCACCAAGGTTCGTCGTGGACTGGCCACCATTCGGCCACGAAGCCGAGTTAGGAAATCTCGGTTTCGTCGTTGTATTTACAGTGGGTAGCGTCAGAGTCTGTCAGTATGACGTCGTAGATGATGACGACCTCCGCCGTGTTTACTATCTTAATCCTCAAGTTATGCATAGAGTTTTTGTTTTATTGTTAGTAAGTGCTGTTCATTATATTTTGTTTGAATCACTAAAACGTTTGAGAATGTCTTTTACAATGATGTTTCTAAAACTCCATGTGCTTTTATTGTGCTTCTGTCATTGTTGTTAAGTATAGCAAGGAATCAACCTGATATCTTTTTGCCAACATTTTTAGTTTCGCCTAAGCGGCAGGTTCTTTTAGGCCGATTTATTATTCTCCATTTTTCTATTTTCCCCTGGTCGCGGTTGGACTTAATACACAGATGTCGGTACAGAATCTTTGTTCCACTATTTGTTTTTGAAAGCTGACTAGAATTTTGTTCTTTTAATTTTTATTTTCGAAAACTTTGTATGTTTTGTAAAGAGTTGAGCAACCCCCATGGTGTCTACGCTGTTTTTGTGTTTTATATGTTAGACCATCTCTATATTTTTTAGAAGACGTATGTCGAGTTTAAATTGGGGTATTAATTATTTTCCCCAGACAGGAATCGACTTAATGTCCCTAGATATTTTGCTGGGTTAGTTGTGCTTTTTACTGAGCATAGAAGTTAAGTTGATGATGTAGGGAGACTGCTAATTTATTGAAGTGAATACTTTGATGTCTAATGTGGGAGCATGTTCTGTATAGATATATAGATAGATATAG
>JAGDQP010000182.1:41414-60889 GCA_022664845.1 Lepisma saccharinum
CCGGTAGTTTTTTTTTTAATATGAAAGTGTCTTCATGTGACACTCGCAAACATATCTAATTTCTTTTCTAATTTTATCAAATATTGGCACGTACCTTACGGACCGCAAACGATACATTTAATAAAGCTCGTGTATTATCACAAGATGTTAATTCACGATGGAATATTATTTTGTAATACAGTATTTCTCGCATAAGAAGATTGCAACTGAATTGTGGCCATCTTTTCTGAAATTGTGCTGTAAGAAAGTACTCCTGAAATCTATGTGTAAAATGTTGATTTTTCAATTATAAAGGTTAAATTCCATTCGAGAATAATGGAATAAGATATACTGTTGAAATACACACATTTCGTACCAGTAATATACATTTAAGAGCATCTGTAAAAATTATTATAATTTTATCATGTATATGTTTTGACCTTTAATTTTCATACATGTAAGCAGAGCTACGGGCCTGCAACAGAAGGGAGGAAGGATCGCGCGTGTGCTTGTAGTTGTTAGCGGAGGTAGAGACACTACTCCAACTCTCTCCACCAGCCAGCCAGTCTCTCCCTCTCTTTCTTTCTTTCTTTCTTTCTTTCTTTCTTTCTTTCTTTCTTTCTTTCTTTCTTTCTTTCTTTCTTTCTTTCTTTCTCTCTCATTCTTCCTTTCTCTCTCTCTTTCTCCCTCCCCCCCCCTCTCTCTCTCTAAAATAAAATAATAAAACTCCTAAAAAGGAAATAAAATTGCCTCTTAAATTGAAATTGAACTAAACGTGCTCAACATTTTAATACCGGCGCACTAAGACATTTTTTGTGTTATTCAACAGAACCTACCTTCATCTCTAATATTTAAAATCGCGATTCAAGCCAGCCAGATAGGCTATTGCCTTACTGCAGTTAGTAATAGCGATACCACGACAGGTTCCAGAGATAAAAGTACACTACGTAATGCGAGACAATGTTGTGCCCGTCGCGTCGACCAGTCGTATTGTTTGAAAAAAAAAAAAACAATGGAAAAGGCGGCAAAATTTTACTTTGCTCCCCATACGAAAATTTCTAGATTCGGCACTGCTTTTACTACTGTCAAAGCTATTTCAACCTTGATTCTTGTAAACTAGACTGCTGATTCAACCATTTTAAACCTTTTTTGCTTGACTTGTTCAGCTTGCATTGTTGTGCTACTTGGGAAAGTAATCTTGTTTGAGTTTCAGGTCAGGTCCAAATCGCTATGAGGAGAGGTGATCTATGCGGCTTTGAACCAGTCTCGCCAGTATCTTTCAAACGACACCTCAACCACAACGCATTTTCTATGCTGTTGCTGATGCATTAGTTCCTTTTTAATGATCCGAGTCAACAAACTGTATAATGTATAATGTCAGGTGGGAAAAAATTGTGGCTCGATCACATTTCAGTATATACATAGAATCAAATAGTTGTTAGGAAGTTGCTAGGGACGGGACCTACAGTTTAACATGGGCTCCTAACCATTTTTGTTCCTACCGGATATCGAATACCAGACCCCTTGGTTACAAGACAGCGAGCATTACCTCAATCCTGAGTTTACTTTCTAAATCTAACTCATTTCCTCACCACCCATGAGATAAGAGTGATCGGTGTTCATTTTTTTTAACGTGGTTTTTCCTGGAGGCCTATTCCATGACTATAGTCTAGTTGTTTGATTTGATTTTGCTAGTTTTTGATTGCAAAAACTCTTCAACACTATAAAAGCATTGAACGTTATCAATCCTTACTTACGTACAATTTAGATTTTTCTTTTGGCATTTGTGTTTTTGGCTTTAATAATGAAATCAGGTTCGCGTATAGGCAGTCGCCTGGGAGTTCTGGGATCTGCTATTTCTGGAAGCAAACACTCCATATAAAACCTTTTTAATTTTTGATAGAGACCTGTCGCTGTCAGTTGCCGCAACAAAATAGCATTTTTGAAAACCACACACATTTAGTTGACACAAGTCAACCATGTACTTGATAATAATACTTATGCGTTTTCTTCAAATGGATTTCGTTGTTTTCATTCACTGCTGACCGCTGAGAAAAGCCTTTAAAAAAATAGCTGCATTGTAAAGTCCTGTCTCAATAGCAGAAGGGGCAGAAGGTGGCAGGCTGAGAAAGAAAAGGAAGCAAGGCCGGACACAATACATCCACTAACATTGCATGAGGCCCGAGGCAAAAAGATTTTTGGTTCATCCACATGGGACTAGACAACGAGGTGGGTGACAGGGAAAAGAAATTCGGTACGGTACGGTTGGTATTGGCTCCCCCTGGCAGGAGAATTGCGGAACTAATGAACTTTCTCTACAATCTTAAGGTTGCCAATACATTACTGTACTGATTGGACATCCAATTTACATAAACATTTATGTCTATTAATGAATGGATTCTTTTGCCTAAGTAATAAATTTTCAACCGTGAGCAATGATGTCCTTTAGTCAACCGAAAACTTGGTTATAACCGAAAATTTGGTTCATATTAGTTTAGACTGGAAGTGGACAAACGATATTAAGTGTGCTCTCCGCTCCCTGGGTTCACATATTCATGAATTTTTCAATGTCTGCAGTCAGTCCACTATTGTTTTTTGATAAAGGCCATTGCTTCACCGCTCGACCCAAAATGATTCAATTTCCACCCCAGTTAGGATTGCCACAATTTCCAAAGTTCGATTTCAGTTCGGTGCCAATATTAAAAAAAACACTTTCTAATCATTTTTTAAAAATATAACTTTACCTTTTCTCTTTGTACTTATAATGAATTACTTCCCTCTGGATTCCTTTTGCTTTCTTTTTTCAATTTAGATATTACATTAGTTAGGTTAGGTTAAAAAAGTCAGGTTAGATTATTTTTATGTATACGCATTTTGAAATTTTACACATTTCAATGACCTTGGGGTTACATAGCATAGAAAATCCTGATAGTTATTTTATTTTTCATTAATCACTTTCTCCCAGTTGGAATATAGTTATTTCGTAGTAAAAAATGTTTGAATATTTTAAATTCACACTTATGTTTTATGTTAATCTTACGTAAGTATTGCACTGATCTCTCTTCTCCATTATCATATAAAAAAGCTTGAACCCCTTTCCCCTTGAATGATCTCTCAGACTCGTTTGGTTTCATGATGTCCAGGAACTAACTGTTTTTGATTGTTTACATAACACAAAGTAATAAGAAAAGGATAATTTATTTCCGCTGTACACAATTTGGCTTGTTTTACGATTTAAATACTGTGATACCAGTATGAAGTAAAAATTATGACCAGTTACGCGTTATTGTACTCCATGTGGTAACAGCAGAAGACAGGAAGCAAGGAGACCAGTGACGTTTTCCTGGCCGTTCTCCCATTGGATGAGCGTTACGAAGGAACCTGTTGTAGACTTTTTTTCCTCATCAACATGGATGTAAATACGGTAGACGGATTGACTGGCCAAATACAATTAAGCTGGGTCAACTTGACACCGATTTTCGATTAATCTTGTCTGGTGAATTGGAATTTACTTGCGCCTTATTGGTTGGCCTATGCCTGGGTGTGTGGAAGCAAAGAATGGATGAAGATCTAGCTAAGGAAGAGAGGAGGAAGATTGGAATATTTTAAATACGGTATGTACGGAACGTGATGTTCAGTTGTTTTCTAATCAATTACATCTGCCAGGTACTCATGGATTGTCATGGATTTAGACAAGGAAGCTAAAGAAACAAGGTAGGTGCCACGCGCATATTATCGTCTGGAGTCTAGCTCGTATGACGTCAGCCGCAGTCAAGAGAGCAAGATGATAACACATACGAACACAAGCTATACCCATGCGTTTAACACACAGAAGGGACATTGGCAAAATGATTTGCCATTAGATTTTGTTGTGTCTGGTGTGTCATTAATTCCAAACTGATATTTAATAAATCCGGTGGACATGTTATCGTACTAAGGCGTCTGTACAAAGTGCAGGGACTTGGGAGAGGATAACACAAAACTCTTCTGAAATAATCAAAGCACTTTTTTGATGGTGCACGTACTATAACAGCTTTAGCAATATTATCATTTTCCCAGGTCTTACGTGCAACATTAAGAAGCATTTCATGTTGGCTTTTTGAAAACATTTTGTTAAATTTTCCACCAACCTTTTTAAATTCTGAAAATTCTTTTTCGAGATACGATATTTTGTTTTCTAAAGCTAGAATTTTTCCTCTGCATCTGAAAAGTTACGTTTTTAATTCTCCGACAGAAATCCTTCAAATTGACCGTCACTTACAATAATTGGATCATTGCTTGTAGCAGCAGAATCGGTTATATTTATAACCAAACTTTGAGGTTTTAAGATATCTGACACAAGTTTCTTCCGATTTCACTCTTCATATCTTGCGCTACGTGCTTTGTTTCTATCGTTCGTCAACATTCAATGTCCGTAAACAATAACAAATGAGGTTCTGCAGAATCTTTTAATTTTAATGTTTTTCCTGGGTTAACCAGTGCCGGATCTAGAAATTTTCCTATGGGGGAAAAATTAAATTTTGCCGTCCTTTCCACCGCTCTTTTGCCGCCCTTTCCATCGTTTTTTTTTAAGGCAAACAACACGACCGGCCGACCCGACGGACACAACATTGTCTCGCATCACGTAGTGTACTTTTGTTATTATCTCTGGAGCATATCGTGGCATCGCTATTACTAACTCCAGTAAGGCAATAGACCTGCCTATCTGACTTCATAGTTTTGAATTTTGAAGATGAAGAAAGATTGTATGGAATAACACAAAAATGTCTTAGTGCGCCAGTATTGAAATTTTTAACACGTTTAAGTCAATTACAATTTAAACGGCAATTTTACTTCCTCATTTTAGGAAGTTTTATGTTTAATTTTTAGCTGTTTGTCGCCCGTGGCGCTTACTCCCTTAGATCCGCCACTGGGGTTAACCGTGCAATTCAGCTTTCACATCGCGAATGTAATATGATTCATCAAAATGTTCAAAGCAAACATATGAATTGTCCGGATTGAAAGTGTCGTCCTCCTACACAAATAGACCCAACTGCTACGAAGAGTTTTTTCTTTCAGAAACCTATGGTATGTTATTATTTTATCATGTACCTTATCTCTGTTTTTACAAGCAGCAAGAGCAGTGATTCCGCCAGACTCACCCCTGTGGGTGTGTATACCTCCAAAGTCTCAACAACACACTCCAACTTTAAAATTTTTGTGGGAAAATCGACAGAAAAAAATAGATACAAAACTTCACTTACACCCTCCCAATTTTGACTTTACCCCCCCCCCCTTTAACTGAAAATCCTGGCGGAAACCCTGAGTAAGAGCACATGCAGATGGCATGTTGTAAATGTAATTTCAGAAATACAAAATACACTAAATCTAAACAAACACACACGAAAGGATAAAACAAAACCACACTCTGATATATCACACAACACGCATTGCCAATGGCAAGCCAGCACTCCGTATTTTAATTCTCGCGCGCCTCGAGTCTTGTCGGCTAATGACGTCACTTGCTACTGCGCATATCCCAGTGGCACCTACCTTGTTTCTTTAGCTTCCTTGGATTTAGATACGGGACACGGATCGACTATCCCAATGCAATTCAGCTGGGGCAATTTGACGCCGGTTTTCGATTAATCTTGAAAGGTGAATTGGGATTTACTTGCGTCTTATTGGTTGGCCTATGCCTGGGTGTGTGGAAGCAAAGAATGGATGAAGATCTAGCTAAGGAAGAGAGGAGGAAGATTGGAATATTTTAAATATGGTATTGTACGGAAAGTGATGTTTATTTGTTTTTTAATCAATTACATCTTCCAGTTGATCATGGCTTCTGCTGGCTTCAATTTCGGGTCACTTGAAGTAGATCCGTCTCCCGTATCGAGATCCATGATGGATTGTGCTGGCTTAACTTTCGAGTCGTTAGATGTAGATCCGTCACCCGCATTTAGATCCATGGCTGATGATAAAATAATTTTCAACAGAGTATTAACTGAGAATTAATACATTTATAATAAATGTAGATAAGACAAAATCTTTCTAAATATAATTTATAAAATGTCCTTCTATGTCAATTCTCAAAGAAAGCGGCCTGAGCCAAAGATGCCTAAATGTCATAAATAAAATTCTAAATTATATTCAATTAAGGAACGTACAGTACCGTAATTTTAAACATGATAACTTTTAAAGCAGATACCAGTGGAATATAGTGTCACAATTTCAAATGTTTTTCTTTAAAATAAAGTACCTCGATAAGCATAAATCTGCCATGTGAAAATGTGTGAATTCAGCACTGACTGTCCCATTAATTCAGACCCATAATCAGCGACGAACAAAAGAATTATTCGTGTAATTTTCCAAGTTCGTTGGATCTCCTAAAGTCATGGACGTAAGTATATAATAGGACTAGTAACAAGCCAAAATTTATGGGCCGGAAGTGCGCCTTGTATCCATGTTGAATTGACCAAAACCATGTTATCGATGATTCATCTGGTGGTTCAGCAATATTATTAGAGTTGTGTTTAATCATCTTGTTTATAAATTCTTGTTGCAATTGTAAATCTTGGAATCTTGTTATTTTTTACTTGTTTTCAATATATTCCAAATTTTTTATATTTGTGTTTGAGGATTTAATTGTTCACAAAATTTATGCCAAGAATTAATTATTCATTTTTAACCATCCTTTTTAGTTTAGCTTCAACTTTTTTTTGTATTCAACTAGATTATCAGTAGTAAGTGTTTTAAGATAAATCGCTAACTTTTCTTTTGCCAGGTTGTGCGTTTCAGCAAAAGTTTTTCGGGTAATAACCTTTTTTTTTTCTTGAAATTTGATCTTGCTAGATGCTGCCATAGGGGAGTTTATTATTGTAATGAAATAATTATAATGTTCCTGAATAGTAGTTTTATTTGGGATTATATTGCTTATTAGATGGTAAAAAGTGTTTCGAAAGTGTGCCCAATCGGTCTTATTTAAGTTTTATTTTCTTAATAAAAAGATATTGTTTTAACTGACACAGAAAATTTTGTTGATATTCTAATATGCTTGGAAAGTGATCACTGGTATACATGTGATCAGTCGTTCTCCACGTATAGAAGTGAGACAATTCACTAGTACAAATTGCCAAGTCAATAGATGATGGGGAAGTAACGTTAGCAGATACGCATGTAATGGATTTGTCGTTAAGTATAATTAATCTATGTAAATCAGTGAAATCTTTAATTATTTTCCCAAGTTTACATGTGTGATTAGAGGATAATTCTATCAAATGGGCATTCCAGTCTCCGAGAAAAAATTGGATTTGAGTTTATTTTATGTAATTCGGTTAAACTGTTAAGTGTTATAAATTGATTTTTTCTATTCGAAGATATATATACATAATTTGTTTACTTATTTTTGACTTCATATTAATTTTCAATTTTTATTTGTATTCTTCCCTCCCTTTTTGTACATGCTGCAATGGTTTTAACAGTAAACTTAAATTAGCAGATATTTTTTACATTTTTGTGTTAGTTTTTTTTGCATACGGGTTATTTATATCAGATAAATATAGATCTAAAGTTTCAGATATTAAATTCATAGTTTCAGATATAGTGTTGTGAAATATTGTTTGTTGTTGTATAAATTTTGGTACATTTTTCATAAGGTGTGGCATGGTATTATAGTTAGAACAAGAAGTACTTGGAAGTTAATTTCGTTTTCCTATTGTCGAAGTTTTTGATGACTTCAATCGATTCTATATTTATTTGCTCTTGGAATACAAATAAGTATACATTTTATCATTTTCATACATTTTATCATTTACTATAACCTGTTTATTTTTTCCTTACCTATTCATTTCTATAAGATTTTGGCCTGTTGATTTTTGAACATGGGTATATATTTTTTGTGTATTTGGAACAGAAGAGTCGTTTAAGAACAAATTCTTTGTTCTGATTTCTCGTAATTGTAGGTTGTTACACAATTTGAGAATACGTAGCTTTTACATATCTGTTATTATTTATTGGCTTACCCTGAGCAATGTTTATAGCAACGTGATATGGTATATTGTCTTTGGCCATAATATCGTATGCATTATGTAAAATTAGACGTTCGGGACATTTTTCATAATTAGATTCATGTGTTGTACTTTTGCAGTTAATACAATGTTTTCCCTGCTGACATGGAGGAAGATGCTTTTCCATTCCACAGTCAGAACGACGAGTAGAATTGAAACATTTCTCCTTGTAATGTCCAAAATAAAAACAATTTGTACATTGTATTACTTTACGTTTTTTTTAAATTGAATAGGTAATCTCACTTCAGATATTATTATATATTCTGGTAGTTTCTGACATTGGAGGGTAAATTCTATTAACTGCATGTCAACTAGTTTAGTGGATTTTTTCACCAATAATGCGTTTATTTAATCTTCTCATATGTAGTATTGGATATGGACATTCAACATTTTGTAATATTTCCTGATCAGTTACATTTATAGGTACACCTTATACCACACAACTGCGTTGCGTTAACATTCAAGGTATTTTCACAGTTATTATTAGTTTCCCTTGTAGTTCAATGTTAGTTGTAATTGCATTTGCTTTTTCTACAGACTCAAAGTATAATTTTACCTTAGTTCGACCCGCTGGTTCAATTTCATTAAATTATAGACCTTCAGATTGCAGTTTTAACGCAGCATTTACAAATTCCATCCACCTATATTTAGATTTTGAGTACTTTCTAATATCGTTACAAATGGATCGACGTTTAAATTGTATAGGTTGGGATTATCTTTGTTTATTATATTGTATTTCATGTATTGCTAGTTTAGGATTTTTTGGTCTTTACCTGTAATTGTGGGGTTCTCAGCCTCTTCTGTTATTGTTCTTTTCTTAGTAGAATTATTTTTTTTATCTTCTACATCTTTGTGTTGAGATTGAATCGGATTTTGCATTGCAACGTTCTTATCATTATTAACTTCCTATTAGTGAGCTTTAATAAACCTTGAGCACAAGCATGTGAATCTTGGGACAAGTTAGTGTGAATGTTACCTGTACCTTCGGGATAAATTTCAGTATTTTTATTACCATTAGTGGAGTAGGTTAACTTAATTTTGTCCTTTTCGGTACTTGAACTTACATTGTCTAAATTATTAGAGTTTTTATTAGTTTCGTGAGCCTGATCTTCATTATTAACTTCCATTTATGTTATTTCAGTATCATTAAGCAAGGGAATACCTGTCAGAAGTAACAGTTTGGTTGTCATGGAGATCTTTTTCATTCAATATCTCTGAAATGTTCTCACCTTCCATTAGATTATGTCGTTGAGTTATTCAATGATTGGTTAAATACCATTAATTGATATTCATTGTTAAACATTGCAACCTAATTTCTAATTATAAACACTATATATATAGGATTGATCACCGTACTTTTGAATTATGACCACTAAAATTCTATTACTTATTAAAAAAAAACACTAGCGAGTCCTTTTCTCTCTGTATGGGATTTAAAAAAGAACTTTCTTGTTTTATACCACACTCAGTATGTATGTATACTTATCTGTTTTCGATATCACTGACAGAGTATACACAACTAATATAAGATGTTATGATTGTATTATTTATGATGCTTCATAATGCACAAATTATTAATCACTGTACATCAGTCGCAAACAGTTTTTCCTACACTGTCCGCCATTTTTAGGTAGATTTTGAAGAAAAATATACCTATTGAGATCGAAACGATATGAAAGTATATATATATTAACACGCTAGCGGCCATAATTTTGAAGATATTTGAACCAAATTTTTATATGTTGTTTCTAGGCTCAATAGCTCGGTTAAGTTCGTTAATGAGCAAAATAGGTCACCATCTTGGATCCAAAATGGCCGCCGAACCCATTGTTGTATAGAATACACAGCCTAAGCGGCTGCAGCTAGAAATATCAAATTTGGTAACACTATACATTATCATTTGTATGTTACTAAAATATTACACGATGTATCAAAAGACGCCATCTTGGATCCAAAATGGCGGACCTAAAATCCATTTTCCACATCGTTTGAGCTAGAGATACGAAATTTGGCATAAAGGTGCATTATGACGAGTAGTTTAGGGAAATATTACAACATTTGGGAGTAGTCGCCATCTTGGATCCAAAATGACCGCCCATAATCCCATTTTGCACACCGTTTGAGCTGGATAAATGAAATTTTACTTGAAGTTGTACCATGACAAGTAGGTCACGACAATATAAGAAAACTTTCAAAAAGTCGTCAACTTGGATCCAAAATGGCCGCCCCAAAAACCCAATTTCCAAATCATTGAAGGTAGAGAAACGAAATTTTCTTTGAAGGTGTATGACAAAGAGTAGGTTACAATAAATGGGGCAAACCTTCCTTGGGAGGGTACAGATGGATACCATGGTGCTGTAGTGCTGCAGGGAGATTTTGGTTAAGATAAAGGAGGCGCATCCTCTCAAAAGCACTGAAGTTGGGGGGCGAACCCCTACGGGGGTCTGGGGGCAGCGCTCCAAGCGAAACAAAGCGAGTATATATATATATATATATATATATATATATATATATATATATATGTGTGTGTCTTGTGAGGTATCGTTGAACAGCTCTTGATGAATAATCTACAAAACAATAAATAGTTTCTCGATAGCTCTCATATAAGGCGATATTTGATTTTTTGTAAATAAAAAAAACTTCGAGATCTACCTCAGCCTGTAGGCCTACTGAAAGGGATTTTTTAAAACATATATCAGAGAGCGAGAGGACAATACTGGTTTGTCCACTTTCAGTCTAAACCAATATGACCAAACTTTTCGGTTGTAACTCTGTTTTTTAAGCTTGATATTGCTGTGCGAATCGTTTTTTTTATATCTTAATTCTTGCAAACAAAAATATTATTTGCATTCTTTTCTATTATATGCGGAATACGGTATACTATTATTATACGAATAACTCATTAATAAGACATAAAAAAACACAGCGCCGCATAGCGATAAGAAACGTATAAAACTGAAAGTTTGGTCCACATTGGATTAGACAGGAGGTGAAAAAACGAGTTTTAAATATTTGCTCTGGAGTCAATCTTTCGACACTAAGCAGTCGCTCCAGTATCGTTATATAGAACCCGTGGACCATCCCTAGTGTATTATAATAGTGAAAAGTTGTATATGAAGCTGGTAGTAGTGGGATCATGGGATGCTGTTTGTGTGCGACTGCGAAGAAGAGGAAGTGATATGTTTGAGGAGGGCGTAGAACTGTGGAAATAATAATTAATTTGTGAAGTATTGTTCATAAACCAAGTGAAAAATCAAAGACATGGTAATAAGTGATAAATATGGCTGCCGCAGGTTAGTTTCAGGATCCAATGAGTGAGAAAATACACTGTATGAATATTTTTATCGTTCAAAATGTTCAAGACGTCTGCTTATAATTTATTTGTTTATGGCAAGGAAATGATCAGCTTCGGAGTGAGCATTGGTTCACTTCTTGTATATTTTATTATGAAACGTGGCCGAACAGTATAAGAAATTGGCGGTTCGAGTGAGATTATTTGAGTATTCAATACTAATTTAATTGTGGAAACTTTTTGGAGGCATTCTCCAGAATATAGTATGCATAGAATAATTATTTTTGACACGAAACTTAACTTGTATCGTCTAAAAAAGTTTCGAATTGATTCATTATCAAGACTCTTGGGGACTGCTCCATTGTAGTCACTTCACAAGCCTTGTATTCTTAACTTTTTCACGTAATCATGTTTTTGCCATTTTTTAAAATTCAGTTTCGATGCATTGAGTTACCTTAGATTTGTTTTCGTAAAGTTTAAGTGCAAGGACTATGAAGTAGTTATACTGGAGCAACTCCGAATGTCGTAGTTTGAGCAGTGCTGTTAGGGACTTGTTACTTTATGATCACCAGGAGCATTTATTCATGAAACCCGATCCAATTAACTTCTGTTCATTTTCGTACAAAAGTCATTACGTACGTTGTCGGTGATAACGTCCAAGTCCCTATTTCTTGACTTGCAGTTACAAGTCAGTCGGATTATTATCATTGAGGCCGATATGTTGGCTTGTTAACGTATTACAAGCACTGTGAAGTATTTCAATACATTATCGGTTCTGCAGTTCAGTAACCTGTTCATGAGAAGGTTCAGCTATTATTAGTAGTAGATATTTTGGCATTACTATAGTAGTGACGCACCAATTTTAAAATCACTAAAACCAAACCAAAATCACTTAGAAAACACACATTACGTGTTCATGGGAGGCGAGCGGTTTACGCAATTGTTTTCTTGCACCTTTTGTAGATTATCTTAGATTAGTGACCATATGAACGTGGAGGTTAGGTAAGGTTAGGTGCGGTCATGTATCATTACAAAATGTATTTTTATATGTTCACATTTATTATTAAAAATGGGTTAACTATAGTAGTGACGCACCAATTTTTAGACATTTACAGGAGGAATTGAGATAATTGTGTGATGTTTGAGAGTATTAGGGAGGTAAATATTGATGTTGGTAACATTTGAAGTGAATAATGATATAGATTTAGTGTGCTTTGAAGATATTTTAGGACGCACTGCATGTTGTGGCGGAAGGAACTATTTTGCGTAGAATTACAGTTGTCATGTGGAAGGCTGTAAGGCAGTGTTGAAATGGCGTGTCTTTGTGATGATTATGACAATTCTTGCGTTAGTTTTATTGAATCGTATGGAAATGAAGAGGGAAAGTGCATTTTGAAGGTAATTTACCAGAGTATTTGTGTAAGAAAAGGAAAACGTCCCGAAACAATTGTACACAACTTTCTAATGGAAATTCGGAGAGTTAACACGCCTGTGCGCTGAAGGTAAGTGTGAATATGTACCAAATTTATTTGTAAAGATAAATGACCGCACCTAACTTTACCTAACCTCCACGTTCAAATGTTCAGTAATTTAAGATAATTTACGAAAAAGGAAAATACGGAATTTTTAATAATAAATGTGAACATATAAAAATACATTTTGTAATGATACATGACCGCACCTAACCTTACCTAACCTCCACGTTCATATGGTCACTAATCTAAGATAATCTACAGAAAGTGCAAGAAAACAATTGCGTAAACCGCTCGCCTCCCATAAACACGTAATGTGTGTTTTCTAAGTGATTTTGGTTTGGTTTTAGTGATTTTAAAATTGGTGCGTCACTACTATAGTAATGCCTTAAAAATTCCTTATTTTCCTTTTTCGTAAATTATCTTAAATTACTGAACATTTGAATGTGGAGGTTAGGTAAAGTTAGGTGCGGTCATGTATCTTTACAAAATATATTTTGATACATATTCACACTTACCTTCAGCACACAGGCGTGTTAACTGTCTGAATTTCCATTAGAAAGTCGTGTACAATTGTTTCGGGACGTTTTCCTTTCCTTACACAAATACTCTGCTAAATAACCTTCAAAATGCACTTTCCCTCGTCATTTCCATACGATTCAATAAAAGTAACGCAAGAAATGTCATAATCATCACAAAGACACGCCATTTCAACACTGCCTTACCGCCTTCCACATGGTTCCCCAATTATTTCAGAATGACTTAAGATTTCTCCGGAATAGCTTCCACTCTTAAAGTAATTGCTCCCTCAGGGTCTCTCCCCTAAATTCGCACATGGTTGTAATGCACCGTTTTATACAACGTGTATCTTTTAATGTGTTTTAATTTAACTTCTATTTGTTACGCTATTTAGGTGTGTTCTCTTATTTTCCCAAGGGTCTTTGTTATGAAAGTCCTCTTTTTTTTTTAAAAAAAAAAAAAATGCCACAGCTATAATATTGAATTGAGTTAAGTTGTAGAAGATGTTAGTTCTCTGCACTTATCTGCTACAATTTAACTTAATTGTAGTGTTATAGCTGCAATATATTATTCTCCGTTGTAAATACTTAAAAAAAAAAGGGCACTTTCTTGACTCGGATCTCAGTGTTCTAGAACCTGGCCCTTGTTCACGCTAGCTTATCGAATTTTACGCACAAATACTCGTTATTGCCAAGTATCGAAAGTGGGTTACTGGCTACTGGTTCGTGTTTATTATTTCAGTGAATACTGATGTTGTTAGCTTCATGTTTTTCGCCAGTCGTAAATAGCCCAACATTCAACCGATTTGATACATTTCCCATTTATTTTTCCTGTAATTTTTAATATTTCTGGATCGGGGCTGCGGAACTTAACCCTAAACAGGAACCAGGGTGCGAATTATCGAAGGAGTAGGAAAACGTTCTTCCCTTGTGGGATCGTGAAAGCGTTATCGTTTTAACCTTTTTTTTTTCCTCACTAAATGTAAAATCTCTTCTTGAATTGTGCCCATCCCTTTCTACTCTAGTAGCTAAACTTATTATTATGCCTCTGGTCCGTAAGTGAAGCAAACACAGTATAACGCATACGCGCTTCATAATTCCGATTCTTTGCTTCAAGTGATAATGATTCGATTCTATTACAAGCGATGTCACAGTGTGTTGGAGCTTTGAAATACCTGCAGCCCAAAAATTAAAAAGGGAGGTATAAATTTATCGGTTTTTAGCACATATGAAACCTAGACTTTATGTATTTATCAGGATTTCACAATGAACTGACGTAACATTAAGCCGAAATAAAGACTACTGATTGTAACTACAGTAAGACCTCGTTTATGCGGAACAGTTTTCGAAAAGAAAAGAAAAAAAAAATAGTTTCAAAATAAATCGTATACTAGTGAAAGCGTCCAATTAATTATCCGCAGTGTGAATGTGCAGTGTTATACTGTATTTATTCTTTACTTTAATGGGAACATGGTAAAATAAACCATTTTGTTTCTGTATTTGTATGCAATATAACGGAAATAATCGTAAATCTGGTTTATCCGGCAAGTCTGGATAAACGAGGTTTTAGTGTAATTCATGTACGTTTTGTTAGCGTTAAGATTATTCTAATGTACAAGCAGACCTCACATATTGTCACTGAATTGAACGATCAGGGGCAGCATCTGAAGGTCATTCTAGAAAATCTGAATTAGGCTATCAATTAGAATAAAAGTAATATGTAATTGTGAGCTTCATTGTTATAGGTTTTGATATTTACAACAACAATGAGTAAAAATGAAAAATTGTTATTGATCGAACTCTTGAATTGGCTATGAACTTTCTTCCTTGAAAATTAGAACTCTAGGCTTGAATTTGTACGAGCGGCATTGAAATTTCGTGCAACAAGAAAAACACTTTAGATATATACGGAGGGAGTACTGCCATCTTTTGTTGGAGATCGTTGCTTTACATTAACCTTAAGTAGTAGATACGCAACGTATATCAGAGAAGCGTTTTATTACTAATATGTGTACTTGAACACGTAATTGAATTCCTTATGCGGTTGAGCTTTATCATTTTTTTTTAACATACATTGAAGCTGTCATGGAAAGATTAAAGGGAACTTATCTCAGGCTGAAGCCTCAAACAGCAGAGGGGAGACCAGCGTACAGTTATATACAAACAGTTTCCTTTCAGGTATGTATAAATGTGTGGAAACTATTACTAGCATCGAAATACATTCCGTCGTCTGTTATATAGGTTGTTCCGTTTCACATACTCTTCGTTTCTTTCAGATGGAGATCAAAATACCATTAACTTATCCGGACAGGGATTGAAAAAGCTTAGTAAAGCAGAGGAGACTGATATCCTTGTTTCATCTCTAATACTGGATAATAATGAGTTGCAGAAGCTGGATAATGTCGACTCGTATTCTGGCCTTAGAAAGGTAACAAAGAATCAGAGTGAAATTTGCTCTGATTTTTAATCGATTAATTAAAACTCTCCGATTTAGTTCGTTAATAAAATTAGGTCATTCTTTATGTAAGGAGACTTACGTTTTGATTTTTTAAAATGTACTTATTAACCCTGAATTGTTTGTTTTCCGTTGATCTGGAAAACTGGGAAGTCAAGGAATTTTAAATGTGGGGTTTGTACCTTTTTTAAAGTGTCGTTGTTTTGTTTGTTTTTTTATTAATACGTGTGTAATAGAAGTTTCGACTATAACAGATTTTAAATTTCCTCGTTATAAAATGTCACTAAGGAAATTACCTTAGTTCTTAGCTTCTATATTTCAACTAAGTACAACTAAGTTGGAAAAGTGAGGCACTTCATTCTAGTTAAATGAGTGGATAGCGTGGCAGTATCAAATAGCGATACAGCCCACCTTGGCTCACCTTCATGCAGTTGAGTGGTGCGTAATCAGCTAACGCCTCCCATTGCCGTTTTTCCTGGCTTTCGTGACAGGAGTGTACAGTTTCTTTAAGTAACTTGCCAACAATGCTGGGATAATTAAAAAAAAGAGTGAGACCTTATCGGGAATCAAACCCAGAAGGTTTCGCATCGATAGTGTTAACCGTTTGCTTCAGAAAGTAATTACTTACATAGTAACAGTATACTACCAAACATTAAACTGTACTTCACTAGGGACGCAGTATTATTTAATACAGAAATTGTTCCGTAGTAATATCAACTGAATGGAGGTTCATGAACTAATAAATTATGTTTGAATAAACATTTTTTTAAAATTTAAATGGGTGTCCTTTTTTTTTTTTTTTTACATATATATGGTAACAACAGTTGAGGGGCTTAGTGGAAAAACGGCATATCCCACAATTGTAATATTTCGAGATAAAAGACATATTGTATTTTAAGTCGGAAAACCTTTAACATGCAGTAAACTTTCGCAGTATCAGTGCAACAATGTAAAGTGATGTTCGTGGTATTTTACAGCAAACGTTATCCTCATCATGTTACAAAATGAACGAAATATATCGTCCATTAAGATCCTACACAACGTAACAATTTCGTTGTTGCTTTTCATTGCTGAACCTAAGGGATATGTAATACAAGTGCAACATTTTCATGAGGTTTGTATGTTTTGCTCTCTGCGTAGACCTTCTATCTGGACACTTAGCGTAATACACTGTTCCTGCACGGATGTCGGCAAGAAGTGTTTGCTGAAACTTCACACTTCTCTAAGACTCGCATTCACAGTACGTGTATCGAACCTGTCTGCCTTTCTCCAATCTCATGCAAGTAGCTTCTATGATGTGGACTCGTCTTTCATCAAAGGTTGTGTGATTTATTTTCAGAAGGCAGAGTACAGTAGACAGAACCTTCATGTCCTCGCCCTTCATCTTCGCTGTCTTAAAAGGTTTCTTTTTTCCTTGCTTTCTGTATCAGTGTTTTCTGTTTTGCCCTTTCAGTAACACCTAAATGGGCATCACATCGCAAGAAAGTGTGACCACATACCAACATTTATGCTTGACTGAAAGCAAATAGATCCGTAGGACGATCATTACTTAATTTTTTATTCTGTCCAAGCAAGAGTCGCTGTAGGCTGCGATGTTACGTCTGCCATGAACTTCTATGGAAGAGTTCATTACTCGCAGGATACACTTCCTCAGTCTCGAGATATATCACAAATTCGGGCTAGATGCATATAAATATAATGTTTTTAACTCACTATCAATGCGTATTTTGTCTGCCACCTGCTTGACTGTACGTCGCTCGTAACTTTTGCGAGAGTTTCTGTCACGCTTACTAGTATTATCCTTCCATCTTTCTTAATTCTGTAGACGTTTTTAGTTTCGCTGGTGAGGTGGTAACGCCGCCAATATGAAGAGCTTCCGCCATTGTCAAGAGAAGTTTTTGCAACACCGACATTATGTGATGGTTATCATGATTAGATCTAGTCTCAAGTGGCTGCCTTTTTCCTCACATCTTACCTCGTCGAAGGTAAAGAGGATACGTCTCTTTTCCATTCAGTTCGTACAACGTAAAGGAGATACATTATTTTTGCACTAAAAATTTTAAACACTGAAATTATGTAGTCTATGTATATGAGTATATAAAAGACATTGAGCCGTATTCGGAAACGTATTATGGAGTGACTAGCACTGTACTAACAATGGAGTAGCATTGTTAGTCACTTCAGAAACGTTTCTGAAATCATCATCATCAGGTTTCGAATTAAATCATGATCATTTCTCAGAAGACAGATTAATGATGGACTAATCCAACACAGTCGGTATCTCGTTTTATTTTTCTACAAAGTCTCTGAATTCTATTCTCCTTTTTTTTTTTTTTTTCGTTAGATAATACACATAGAACACAAAAATAGATCAGTGTGCCTGTAGGGCTCCTTCGTTCGTATTTCGTCGTGTTAAGTTCATACATTACAGATTTTGTATGACTTTTAGTTTGATGTACGATGCGTATCGTATTAGGTTTGGTCTCGTTTCATTTAGTTATTGAGAGACATTTCCAGTTTTTAAATAGTAGGAGGTATATTGTACATGACTGTAAAAGTTTTCTTTTGTACCTTGTGGAATAAAGGAGAGAGAAGATAAAAAAGCTGATCTTTTTATTTTTTTTCAGTTATCGGCAGCATATAACCATTTACTCAGAATGTACCCAGTTTCTAGGCTGTGTAATTTATCTGTGATAAACTTGGCTCATAACAGTATAGTGACTATTGAGGGTTTAAAGGAGCTGACCAGTTTGACAGTATTATGTCTTGCAGGCAACTGTATCAAGGTACGTATTTTACAGGTTCAGTTGCTTTCTTGTTAATGTACGTATGGAGATGTAAATTGCAATCCAGACACCGGCGAGAACCATCCTGACTTTGAATTGTCTTAAATGATACGTTTGTAACCTGTTCAATGGTTCAGTCAATGCCGATTTTTTATTTTCATATTTGTTCATTGTTGAAAGAACTTTATTGTTAAAGGTTTTGATATTCACAACAACAATGAAGCGATTTCTATGATGATGAGAAACGAAAATAAAAAGTCGACATTGATCGAACTCTTGAACTGGTTATGAACTTTCTTCTCTGAAAGTTTGAACTCTCAGGCTTGAATTTGTAGAAGCAACATTGAAATTTTGTGCACCGATAAAAATACACTGGACATATACGGAGACAGTGCTGCAATCTTTTTTGGAGATGGTTGCTTTACAAACGTCAGATGGTACCACAATCCTCATCTTTCTCTAACGTATATATATATATTACCGAAAGGTGGTCCTATATTTAACACGTGTATCCTAAGAACATCATGCTTCATATAAAACAGTACATCCATACATAATAAACATATAATACAGTAGATCATTACACGCCAAGTCATTTTTTTTAAATATGTTTCTCAGCTGAGAAGGCAGTACCGCAGAAAGTTATACCGAAACCTACCCCCATTTTTTTTTTTCACGTGAAGTTGATGCCAAATTAACCTTCCACACAAAATATTAGCTGCGGATACAAAGTACAAAAAGGTAAAAAAAAAAAAAAAAAAAGTAAAAACATAAATTGTTGTTACTAGCTTCATGAATCAGGTTGTATACACTGCTGGAATAGTATGCGAAGACTGGTGTTTGGCCATTTCTGAAGGAGAAACAGGAGCATATTGACAAGAAGCAAGAGGGCAAGACACGACTTCTCTCTCTCTCTCTCTCTCTCTCTCTC
>JAGDQP010000182.1:61289-116409 GCA_022664845.1 Lepisma saccharinum
ACAGCCATATTCAATCGACTAGTGAATGAGGCCTCTCCCCGGAGGGAGGAGTTGGTCTACTTTTCCCACGCTGACCAGACCGGTTGGGAGAGGAGAGCCGAAGCTCTCACTGTGATCCCCACTGTCTTTTATTCACAGCAGCTCCCCAATTGTCCTCACGATGCTGGTTCAACACCGAAATATTTGAGCCCCACCGGGAATCGAACCCGGGATCGCTCGCACTAAAGTCGAGCGCGCTACCGACTAGGCTACGCAGGAGCTCATATATATATATATATATAAGATGGTAAATAAGGTAGAAAAAAGGATACTTACATAGTGAAATCTTGAGATAGGAGCACAGGAACTTCACAAACACTGTACAAAATTAGTACGTTTCGCAATTGCATTTTCAGCTGGTAGGAAGGAAAATGGACAGGTGCGGGAGAACTCTTTCAGTTTTAAGTGACGCAGTGAGTATTGGGTGTGCCACTTTGAGGAACTTTTGGAGGGCCTGAAGACTGGGGTGGTACTAGGTGAGAAAATTGGGAGCGTAAAGAGCTACACAGGGAGGTCGGTCGGAGTTGGGATGATTACGGGCACTGTCCAGTTGTTTATGAGGTATTTGGGATATCCACGGTCAGTGAGAGCTGAGGAAAGTGTACGTTTTGGAGCAGGTCGTCAGAGGAACAGATGCGGGAGCTCTGGACAGCAAGAGCGTTTGGTATGGTATGGATGGGAGCTGCTGAAATGGAGATACTGAATACTGTTTGTAGGTTTGATGTGAACGCCTGTCCAAGCCGGTTGTTTTTGAGCCAGACATCCACATCAATGAAAGTTATGTGTTCCCTCGAAAAGTACCAGGTAAACTTGACGGGAAAGGTTCAGTTAAGGTTTTGCAGAAATGTTTCCAGAGACTCTTGTCCGTGGGCCCAGATCAAGAAAATATCGTCGATATAGCGAAGCCAGGTGAAAGGTTTGAGAGGTATGGAGTTAAGGTATTGGGTCTCCAGGCGTCCCATAAAAAGGTTGGCGTAGAAAGGGACCATGCGGGTTCCCATGGCTGTACCTTTGATTTGCAGGAAATTGTGGTTCTCAAAGGTGAAGCTGTTCATAGTGAGAACAAAACTGGGCTCGCTGAAGCAGAAATGGTGTACTGGGTTTACGAGGACTGGGGTGTGTGTAGAAGTGTTCAAGGACAGCGAGGCCATGGGTGTGGGTAATGTTGGTATACAGTGGCGTCACGTTGACTTCAGGTAGGAGAGGATCAGATATAGAATGTATTGTGGAGAGGAAGTGGTTAGTGTCCTTGATGTAGGAAGGGAGAACCTGGACAAATTGTTGGAGATGGTGGTCAAGGAAGGCGGAGATTCTTTCAGTGGGAGAGCCAATACTGGAAACAATGGGTCGACAGGAATTAACCAGGTTTATGGATTTTCGAAAGTAGGTAAAATTTAGGGGTTCTGGGATTGTCAGGACAGAGTGTAGAGACAGTCCCTCATGGGGTCTATGCGCTTGGAGGTAGGTGCGGTTCCTATCAGGGAAGGTGTGGGTGGGATCTTCTTCGAGGGGACGGTAAAAGGTAGGATCAGAAAGTTGTTTGAGGGCTTCGGGTTGGTAATCAGAGTAGTTCATGACTACCGTGGTGAATCCCTTGTCAGGCAGGCGGATAATGATAGTCGGATCAGAACGAAGATTGGAGATAGCTCTTCGTTCTGCAGTGTTGAGGTTGTGATGTGATAGGGACGTGTCAGTGAAGCCAAGGGTTAGCAACTTGTTTGGAGAGGAAGTAAATGTACAGTTCAACAGGTTGGTTTGGAGGGAGAGGGAGGAAGGAATTTGTGGAGGCTGGGATGAGTTTCGGTGTCAGCGGTTCTGGTCTGAGAGATGTCAGGATGAGTGGACCAGTGGTAGTGCCACCTGAGATTACGGGCAAAGGTGAGGAAATCATTAAGTAGGTTAGCTTGTTCAGTATGGCGGGAAGGAGGGAAGGAAAGGCCGTGCGAAAGGACTTTGTATTCGGTATCTGAAAGTGTGCGGGAAGAAAGGTTGAGAACTGGCTGCGGGTGTTTAGTATTTTTTGGTTGGTTCAAGGTGGCGGGTTCACTTACGTGGTTACTTTTGAATTTCTGAGAGGCAGAGGTTAGGCAATTGCTAAGAGAGGTCGGATCAGGACGACTAATTAACGAGGGGGGGGGGGGAGCCCGAGGAGGGGTTTAGGATGGAGGGAGGGGCAAAGGAAGAGAGAAGCTTTGAGAGAGGGTACAGAAAGACAAAGTCGAGGAAGTTTGGAAAGGTGTTTGGATCTCAGGTTAAGCAAGAGACGGGAAGCATCAGTTAGGGTTTCGTATATGTTACAGATGAGGGGAGTGGTAAGGAAAGAAGGACTTTGATGAGAGACTGAAGTTCTATGGAGAGTTCTAAGGCTTGGTGAAAGTGTAAAGAGAGTGCTAGGGTGGTTAGATTAACAGAGGTGTATCTGCAAAAGGAAAAAAGCTTGTGTCGATCGGATGGCGAGGATCCGGAGAGGGGGATTTTGGGAGTCCTTTATGTGTAAGTTCTAGGTGAAGGCAGATTGCAGGAATTCAATATGTGAGAGAATGCGGGAAAACTTAAGTGTACTGGTGCGAAAACGGGTAATCCAGAACAGAAGAGGGTTAGAGGATATGGTACCGGTAGGGGTGCAGAAACTAAGTAAAGTCGAAGGAGAAAATGCAAAAACTCAAGCCGAAACGAGAAGTACAGAGAAGTCAGTTAACTGAAAGTGAAGATCAAAACTTATAGGGGGGTATATGTGTGTGTGTGTGTGTGTGGTCTAATACTAAACTATAAGCTGTAAGTATTATCCTTTTTTCCCTTCATTTGTCTTAAATTGCTCTCCCGGCTTTCCTTTGTGCAAGTTATATATATATAATAATAATAATAAATCACAGCCATATTCAATCCACTAGTGGATGAGGCCTCTCCCCGAAGGGAGGAGTTGGTCTACTGCTCCCACGCTGACCAGACGGGTTGGGAGAAGAGAGCCGAAGCTCTCACTGTGATCGCTGCTATCTTTTATTCACGGCAGATTCCCAATTGTCCTCACGATGCTGGGTCAACACCGAAATTTTTGAGCTCCCACTGGGAATCGAACCCGGGACCGCTCGCACTGAAGTCGAGCGCGCTACCGATTAGGCTACGCAGGAGAGAGAGAAGTTGTAACTCTTGAACATGGAAAAAAAAATATCTTAATTTTAAACAGAGAACGTTGAATGTACCTGCATTACATTTGAAGTGATAACTTATGCTTGTTTTACTGCTGATATGGAACCCTGCAGTGGTTGCACGTGTTGTAAATTACGTGCAAAATAGATGTGTAACGTAATCTTCCACCATGTGAAAGCGAAACTTCCATTAAAAAAAAACCCTGCGAAGTCGGAAAAACATTTGTCGGAAAAGGTTCCTGGAATGTTGAGGTAGAATCCATGAGTCGCGTACTTATAGCGAGTGTCATTGAGTAAACCGCACGCGTTGAGACCAACAATTCTTTTAGCCATTCACAGTCTTAAGCACGTAATATCAAAATACACTCACCTATTTTATCATATTTTATGAATAATTTGACACCCAGGTCCTATGGTCTAGGTAGGAAAAATCCCAGCCCCCGTGATTCAGTCGACTATGATTGAGTTATTTCAGGATTTCCCAATTTCATCAGCCGAATTCCGGGATAGTACTTTGAGGAAGCGCTGATCGCTAACTCCCTCATTCATGCCCTATTTTTTCCCGGTTTGAGCCAAAGATGCCGAGAGGCCATAAAATAAAGTGAATGAATTGTGGATTTATTTTATGACCTGTAGGCATCTATGGCGCAGGCCGTGATAGGGAATAATCAGGATCTGGGAAGAAGTTGACCAGGGCCTTTGTGAAGGTTGAATCACGGCATTCGCCTGTGAAACTGACAAGGAAACCCTGGAGAACCTCAGTCAGAATGTTCGGACGTGGGCTTTGAACTCACGTTCCTTCCCAGTGCCGATCCGAAATCCGGCATGCTGGCCATTGGATCATGGGGACTAGGTTTTAGTTCAATGAATACATGACAGACGTATTTACCCGATTTAGTGATTAAAGCATAAATTATTCCTGCGCCACACACACCGAACCAATGCAAGCACATTACAATTACTGTCTGCAAATGTTTGATTGTTTCTCGCAATCCAGCATGGTAGTTTGAATGGGGGAGAATAGAAATGTTGAGCAGCCCTGACTATCAGGAAAGCTACCGTCAAACGGGGACATTATAGTGTTGACTTTTTGTTTGCAAATACGTGAAGTGCAACAGACAGCACGTATTAAGAAAGATAAGTGCAGAGAACTGTGTGGAAGACGTTGCAATGTGCGGTTTGAAGGAACCATTGAATCCTGTCAATATTCTGACCTTCGCGATAAACTATTTTCGTGATAAGAACATCACTCCGGGAAGTGAAATGAGTGAACAAGAAAAGCAAATGGCAGACAGTATAATAAAACTCCTAGAACAACATCCGCTAGGAGCAGACCTTTCTGTTGAAGTTTCTCTTGATATCGAACAACAAGATGCAGATTCAATGGATGTCGTCGGCTTCAACTTATGCACCAAGTCCGGAGAAAACGTCGAAAAAATATATCGACAGATATTATAAAAGAAAAGCAGTAAAATACTGGCTAAACGAAGGCGGTCGGAAGAGATTATCGTTATCCACAGTCTGTTCAAAGTTTCGGTTAGTTACGTCCCAACGACAATTCCATAAAGGGAGAGCACAGGTACAAAATAGGAAAGCAAACCCAGTAGAGTGCAAGAAGAAAATATATGAAAATTGGTTCGCACGTTTTGTGGAGACGAGAGAGAACAGGCAAAGCGTATGTGATGATGATTTTAAAATATGGCCATTGAATTTGCACACAAAGAAGCAGTATCTAATTTTGCAGCATCGAAAGCCTGGATCAGTAATTTCAAGAGACATTATATGGAATTAAAAGGAGAAAAATGACCAAATTTGCTGGTCATACACGAAGGACGAGCTGGAACTCCAAAAATCTGCAACTGATTTTGTCGAATCAACAACGAAAAAACGTGCTGACTGTGTACCATCGCAAATTTTAAATACAAATCAGAGTGGCTTTGAAAAGGAGTTGAGAGCTAGACGCACATTATCGTTTGTTGGAAAAAAGCATACGGAAACCATGGCCCAGTTAATCAGCGCTCTCACTCACTCTTACACAATCATGCCTACAGTAAGTATGGATGGTAAGCTGCTCCCGAAACTGTTCATAGTGTTACAAGAACTGGTGGAAAGTTTTGGCCCTACAGTTACTAAACAAATGTTCAAAGCAGAAAACATTATCGTGAAAGCTTCAAAATCCGGTGAAATGGGTGGGCGAGAATTAACAGAAGCTTTCTTCCCTTTTACAGAAGATCAGTGCGCCCAACTTTTGGATTCGTACACAGCATACAATGAGAGCTCCTGTTTAGAAGGTATGCCTCCCGTAAAGACAATTGAACTTTTTCAAATTCCTCCTGGAACTACAGGGAAAATTCACCCTCTCGACAAATTTTTCTTCCGGCAATGGAAATCACTTTACCGGCGACTATCGGAATTTTAGCAGGTCGTGAAGATTTACGTTTTGCACTTTTTAAGAGGAGCAGTATTTTCAAATTACAATCCTTCATTCTTTATCAGTTTAGTTCCCCACCTCCAGATTTCGCCACACCTCAACAGTTCTGCTTCTGCTTGACGAAGGAAACCAACCACAACATGTGAACCTGGTGACTGTACTTGAAGTGTACTGCTTCGTTGTGCATGGTGCAAGACTTTGTGCTTTCATCACTCCATCGAGTGCAATCACTCCTGTCAGACGTTCATAGCATAATCTCGTGTGTGCCTTTGTTCTAATACTTGCTTACGACGGTGCATTGTTCAGCGCAAACCCTTTACCAGCCTTCGTGCAAGGAGGACTACGCAACGATATTTAGTTTGTAAGTAACACCATTCCATGTCTTTTCTAAATCTTGCATTAGCATCCCTATCTATTTAGATAGACAGATATACTGGGTGCTATGCAGTATATAACAAAGCAAAAGTAAACCATCGGGGATCTTGAAACTAGCAAACGTTCCTTTGCCAACATCTATCATTTCGACGTTAGGGACTTGCAATTTAGCGCGGCATCGTCACAAATGATGACGTAGTTCCAATGCATTTATTATAGCGGAATTTATGATTCAGAGGGATTTCCCTACATAGCTTTTCATTGTCACGGAATTTATATTGTTTAATAGGGCAAGTATAGAAATCCCCGCTCACAAGCAGCATTCTCCGATCATACAATTTGCTGCCACTTTTTTCTTGTTTTGATGTAAGAAAACACTTTCCAAATTTGCGCCTTAATTTCAGAGATACCATATTCGTCTATGTGCCTTTCGAGGGAACAATCTTGCCCACACCTGCCACCGGGCAGAACACCAAGCATCATTATCAACATAATTGACAGACGTTATTGTGAGACCATGGAGACGTTTTGCTGGGACAATAAGTGCATAAAACAATTGTATAGCGTCACAAGAATTCCTAAATTCGTTGGATTGCTGCTGTAGTAATTGATTGAATGTCCATTAGTTTCTTTCTTTCACTACTGGTTGTTTATTCCTTTTTGCATTCTGTATGTAATTTATGTGATCATGAGCTGATCATGCAGTAGAGATAACTCTGAGCAAGGAACAACCAAACATCGCTTGCAAAACACAAGAAACGATTTCTTCTCAGTATTTTCAAGAAGCTGATTTATCTACATTTATTTTTCTGGTTGGAAACGAATGCTGTATACACAGTGGCGAAGCGTGACATAAGCAAACGGGTAGACAGACATATTATACAATGTTAAGAAGAACATTGAGAGAAATCAAAAGTAAATTTTCCTTTATTGTTTTTTGTGCCTGTAATAAAATCAGCTAAACATTTTGGAGGAAGGACGCAAGTTGCTTACCTCAGTTAAGTTCTTGCAAACACCCAGCCCCTGCGATCGAATAGTTATGGTCAATGATTTCGAAAAACGCTGGGAAGGGTTGCGGGTTCAAGGCCCGCTCACGCCACCAGAAAAATGCCTGAATAGGAACTTCAATAGAAGCTCTGGCTTCTATCTTCTCACTCCTCCAAGAAAATCGCAACATGAAAGACTTTACGACCTGTCGCCTTAAGCTGCTGTAAGGGGCATAAATGTAAAGTCTGAATAAGTTGTGAACTCCCACCTTTATTTTCGCAATACTGCCATCACTTTGTTTTTAAATCACGGTGTCTGCTAGGCGTAAAGGCCACCGAAGATATTTTTCAATTGAAATACTTATCAATAGTGACAATTTTTTTATTTGTCAAGAATTTGAAAACATGCGTTGATTCTTTTTACTTTGCCTTTAGTAGATGCTGACTTACCATGAATAACAAATGTTGACTTGGGTAATTTAAAAATGTGTTAAAAATTATTCCGAGCTTATTGTTTACAATAAACCCCAAAAACTTGATTGGTGCAATAATTTTATTTTCACTATTGCGGATGTCAATGTTTATTTTGTAGCAAGCACTGGAAAACGCTTTGGTACACCAGTTTAAATTTCGTCTAAAATTTCATTTTCTATCCCCTTACGACTAGAATTAACGTTGTTTTCAAGCAAACTAGGTCAACTGAAGAAAGATTGGGTCTCTATTTTAGGCTGGTGATTTTGTAGAAGGTATGAGAAAGACAATGGCAGAATTCGTACATCCACACCAGAAAAGTTATAATATTTTTTATCAGTTAAATTTATATCGATAATTTCTAAAATATTCAAAGATTCCTAGATTGAGTTAAAATTGTCCAAAATGGCTACACAAGAGTGGATCAGTAAGAGTCCCCTTTAACCCTCTAAATCGCAAGTACGTAACTTTCGGAAACGAAGTCTTCCATTCTCAACCATTTTCTCTTTTAGAGAATCCACTTCTTCTTTGTCATTTTATTATATCGTCTCGGACAACCCTGCACTAAAGGAAGTGTCTACAGCGATAAATATTTTATGATTAAAATACTGTAGTTTGTATTCAGCTCCAATACTCTTCCGTGCAGCGTTTTAGCTCGTTGCTTGCCTGCGAGAAAATCATGCATACACAGTATGAGAAGAGACGTGTCTACATAGAAAACGCGCGACGGCAAGAATGATGCGAAGTAGCCCTTTAAAATCCTTGAGACTAACCATATCACATACAGAGGGGATCTAGACGTTTTCACAAACGTCTCTTCTGTCGAGCCTCTCAGCTTGTGTATATCTTCTGCTCCTACTTTAGGTTGCGTGAATACAGCGTGCACAAAAAGAATCGGCAATTTTGAGCAACTGGAAGACTTTAAAATGTTCTTGAATGTTATAGTTATGAATTTTTTTTAATTAGTTTTTATATTTTCACATTATAGATTGTATGTTCACATCGAAATTCATTACCAATGAAGACAAAAGTATTTTTTATATCACAAAATTTTGGGTAGATGCTGTCTACCGTGTCTATCCCCAGAAATCGCTACTGTGTATACACGATACTTAGGTAATCCCTACCTTTCCATACACAAAATGCTATAAAGGTTCATGGTTGGCGCTTTGCATTTGAACACTGATCCGAATATACACGACATCGCAACTTGCGTATTTCCGTCAGTGTAGCCAAGTTCGTTTATGAGGCACCAAGAAACAGGTAATGTATGTCAGTTTTTTTGACCTATTTGTACTTTGTATCCGCAGCTAATATTTTGTGTGGAAGGTTAATTTGACATCAACTTCACGTGGAAAAAAATGGGGGTAGGTTTCGGTATGACCTTCCGTGATACTGCCTTGTGAGTAATAGCATTGCTCCATAATAATCTTCATTAACTTTCATCTGAAAATATTGTACGATGATCCAATTTTTAAAGTAGTAAGGTAGCGTAACTATGGGCGAGTAATCATGTTGAAATATACATGTTCGGTGTGTGGAAGCGTTTATGTAATTATTCCCCCGTTTGTATTATACTTACGCATTTCTTTGTTAGAGTAAATGAGTCGTCGTGTAATTTTATGAAAGAAACATGTAGGTGGTCTTTAAATATTTTTCTACGAGACGTATTACATTATACATTGGCTAATACTGTGAGTACCTTTTTCTGTTATCAAAATATTATAATACTTTAGCTGCGTTTCCCCGGAGTATAACACCGTAAGTAATTGATAAGTTGGAGATTGTAGTGTACTAGGTTGTTCGGAAATCAGTTGCTTTTTTGTACCTCACACTAGCAATGAATGAGTTTAGGGATGAGTAAACATGCCTGCTTCTCCAAATCTTTGCCAACAATTCACAAGGCTCTCAATTCGCTCTCACTGAAGAAACGTGGCTTTCGTGGAGCACTTTCTACACCATCCTTGCTTCTGAACATCTTATCTTTCAGGAAGAGACCTAGATACATAAGCATATGGTAGTCTGTTGGTGCTAAGTCCAGGGAATATGGAAGGTGCGGGTGTATTTCAGACACTCAGGTCAGTCAGCTTCTGTTTCGTAATTTTTCCCTCGTGGATTTTGGCGTTGTCTTCAGAGAGCGCGTTCTTTCAACGACGGCTGCTTTCTATACAGGTGCTAGTGCATTTCGTCAATTTCTGCACAGTTAATGACGTCAGTTATGGTTTCATCAGAAGGAAAGAACTTGTAATGGACGACATCCACCATATTAACAACGTGGTGTACATATGTGGCTGAGTTAAAATCAGTTTTCTATCATATGGTTTTAATAGCATTGCAAAATTTAGTAAATTTTTTGGTCAAGTAGTCTGTTTTTGAATTTTATTTATTGCCTTTACGCTCATGCCGGGACAAAGGAGGGGAAAGGTGTCGGTCAGGGCCTATGTTGGAAGTATTGTCCCGGCATTTGCCTGGTGTGACAAGAGAAACCTCAGTAAGGATGATCGACCGCTGGGATTGAACTCGCGACTTACCGAATGCTAAGCCAATGCTCTACCACTAAGCCACGGCCGCTCGGTAAGTAGTCTATATGTTACACTTGTTAAATTTTATTCCCAGATATCTCGAATAGTTGACATTTATTTGAATAATTTCATTTGTGGTTGTTTTGTTTCAGAGCATTGACCACTTGAATACTAATCTCAATCTTGAACTATTGGATCTATCTGAAAATAGTATAACGTCTGTTTCAGATATTTCTCATCTGAAGAATCTCAAGGTAGGTAGACATGTTGTTTTGTCGTTTTGGCATGAAATGTTAAACTATGTGAACCCTGTGTGTGACCGTTGAGTGATTTGCACCTATTACCTTCAAATTCTAGATATGTTTTTAGTGTTTTATAGAAAGATGAATTGGTATTAATGGTTAAAATAGTTTTCACTTATCATGATTGCCTCATGTTTATAATCGTCAACTGCTCCTGTATTATTTTGTGCCTTTTCACTTATGGTGATAACTCTACAAGATCCTGTTGTAACAAATTTTACAGGACCCGCGATTTTATTTCGTTATAACTAAAATTCGTTGTAATGAATATTGTATTGGAGAACAAGAATATAGGATTTCACTGAGATGTTCAGGTTTTCCTACATTGCGTTCTGGATACATATTGCCTGTTAAAAGGTATTTATACGAGGATCATCACGTTTGGCGTGCATTATTTTATGTAAAGTTTTTATTAATAGATAATGAAACACAGGAAGTATATTGTTGTGTACCCGAAAACTAATTAATAATATTTCGCATTTGCGGTTTAACAGCATCCGATTTCGGTCTATAGAAGGGATTTTTATGCATGCTGGACTCGGGAACCAAGTTCGTTATAATGAGAATTTCATTATAGAAACGTTTGCTGTAATGAACATTTTTTAACGTAGAAAAAAATGGTGTTTTGGACGTAGATTTTGGAAAACTTCGATCTAATGGAAATTTCGTTATAATAACGTTCGTTGTAAAGGAATTTTACCTGTATTACGAAGCGTCAGCTGATCTTGTATTTGTTTTGAACGTTTCGTTTCTGATGTTAAGTTTATCACGTACGGTTGCAGTCTGCCGTGTCCTATACTTATTTTGTGTTTATCACGTACGATTAAATTACCCCCAGTGACCCATATTGAGAAGGATCTCTGCATTTCTATTTGTTTTGTACTTTTCACTTCGCTGGTAGCGTCATGGTTAGTAGAATCAGCTGCTTCTGCACTTGTTTTGTGTTTGTCACGTATAGTTGCTCCATCTAGCGAAGGATCAGCTCCATTACTAGTAGGTTTGTGCTTTACACGTATGGCGGTAAATCTATGTTTTGTGAAAGCAGCTACTCTTGTGTTTGTTTTGTGCTTGTCCCGTGTTTAAAAGTGCCAGTTGCTCCTTCATTTGTTTGGTGCGTAATACTCTTGGTGGTTGTCCCATGTTGAGAAGGTTTAGTTACATTTGTACGTTTCAGTAGCGGTAGCCCCATCTTTATTCAACAGTGGCTAACAGTTGTTTTTTTAGTTTGGTGTGTGTTAAGGCTGAATCTAAGGAAATTTTCCCGCCTTTTTCGTTTTACGTAAGTTATTCAAATTTGAGTGTTGTTAAACAGAAAATAACTTCCACAAACTATAGTTTGTCACTTATGTGAATAATGAATACTATTAATTTGAATAAAGAGTTAAGAGAAATTTTAAAACTATGCCAAAACACATGGGACTGTCCCAAAAGTGTATTGACTTAGTTGTTAAGTTTCTGTTAACTAATCTTTAAGGCTAATGGTATTTCGTATTGAAGTACGTATCAAACTATAGTTTGTGAAAGTATTTTCTGTTTAACTGCACTCAAATTTGAATAAATTGACGTAAAACGAAAAAGGCGGGAAAACCTCCTTGGATTCAGCCTTACGTTGTATACTGATAACTTGTAAATAGGTTCGGTGATTCTGTATATTTGAAAGATCTGTATTTAGCTTCCGGACATTTTTGTGTGTGTGCGGAAATGTAGAATGTTTAATTCGACAACAAGCAGCTGTCTTTAGGAGCATTGAATTGCCTTTTGTATGAAGTGTTATTTGTTTGTTGGTAACAAATACGTTGTATCTTTATCGATATTAAAGTTAATGTAATGTGTCGGTTGAGGCTTCATTGCTAGTTATTGTGGACACATCTACGACGGTCGTATTCTCTTTGGTTATTGAAGTTAATTTTTCATTGAATAGCCTAAGTCTCGTATTACATATTAACTGGAATTTACGTACTCCCCGTGAGGTGTTTTACGTAACCAAATCTGACTAATCAAAGTTAAGACTATGTGCAGATATGCAGATACACATTGATCTCTCTTATTAATAATATAACTCCACTAATTTCAATTTAGTAGAATCAGCTCTGTTTGTGTATTCATGTGTGTTTGTTTACTTATCTGGTAGTCATATATGTAGTAGAATCACTTGCTCCTTTATATGTTTTGTGTTTTTCATTTACGGTGGTAGTCCCATGTCTAGAATTGTATGCTGGGTCTGTTCATGCTTTGTGCTTTTTCATTTATAGTGATTGCCCATGCTTAGGAGCGCCAAAACAAGTAATTCTGTGCCGCGAAAGGGCGTGGCTGTATCGTCAGAAAAATAATAATTCTTTAAATGAAGGTGGTAAATTAAAAGGAAATATCATACAGAGATTATTAAAAAATAAATAAAAATAAAATAGAACAACGTTATTTGTTAATGCAAAGGGAACAAGTACATAATAATAATGAGCTTCAGGGCTCATGGCTACAGAAACATTGCTCAGCATCAAGACCTTTGTTGCACGTAAGTGAATTCGTGATAAATGTTAACTGGTTTATACACTCTGCTAGAGCTCTGGAGTTTCCCAGTCATTTCTGGATCCACGATTCGCCTAGTCGACCCGCAGTGTTGAGCGACCTTTGAGAAGCACTACTCTAAAGTGGAAGACCTCGGAGTGGCCGAGAGGTTAGCACGTTGGCTTTTCTGTGCACGTGGCCACGGGTTCAGTTTCCGTCAGGGTCCATTGAACGCAGTGGTTCGGAACCCACTTTAGCAAAAAATCCCTTACGTAGAAGCTCATTTAGGAAGTCAATTAGATCGATCTAATGCACATAAATACCAATATTTTGACTTAGTTTTGAGTTTTGTTTGAGCCATTTCTGGAAGAACGGCACATATTCTATGGTTTGATTATAAACTATTAGTCCTTCGTGCGGAAAATATTTCAGTTGATAATATTCACTTGGCATGTACGAGATTAATGAAAACTAATAATAATTATGTTTTGTGTCAATGTATCAACATAAGGACTTCTTTTGTATTTCAGAAACTTTATCTTCACAGAAACAGAATCTCGACCCTTCAATTTTGTGAACGTTATTTGCCGTTGAGTTTGTTGACACTCACGCTAGATGGTAATCAGATGATCGATTTAAATGAAATGTCTCATCTTAGCCATTTGTGTAATTTGGAAGAATTTTCCATAATGAATAACCCATGTGTTATGATGACAGGCAATTGTATGTATCCTTTTTAACCTTATGTGGTGTTTTTTTTAGAGAGATAACATGCGCTTTGTTTTGTATACGTCCATTGTGATGAATTGTGAGCATATGATTCTTAAAATGGGCATACTGCATGCATTAATGTTTACAGGAAAAATGGTCACAAAGGAGCGAATTATTCATATTAACATAATTGCCGCTAAAATATAGTTATTTGATTTCGAGAGTCTTGTGCTTAGGTTTTAGCAGGTGCAGTCATATATATGTATAAAAAATAAAATTTTTATATTAGATTTTTAGTAGTTAAAATGCGAGAGAAAATCTATTTTGACATAATTTTAAAGTTGCCTTAGTCGCTTTATTAGTTATTAGATAAGTATTGTTGTAAATGGTTGGAAAACAATCTTTTCTTTGTTGTCTGCTTTTCTATTAGCCAGCCCTGTGGCGACGATCACTGCCTACTTATCCGCATTGGGAAGGTGGAGCAGCTTCAGATGTACTAACGTCACACAATGTAATATCGTTCCAGGGTGGTTTACTTCTTATCTTGATTATTTCGGATCTTTATCTAAAATTTTGTTATTAAATCGCCCTAGAATGTTAAAATTTTACACTGTGCGCCGGCCATTCTGATTTTCCATAATCTGTCTCAATACTGGGCTGGTGCTTTTGAGATCGAGCAGCATTGGAACAGATTGAAAGATCAAATGGGCACTAACCTAAGGTTCTGTACAGTCAGAGTTTTAATAAGGTTTCTATAATATTCGAAAGCTGGGGATATTAATACCTAGTAGCATTAATGGTGCAAGAAACTCATCACTTTCGAGTTTTTCTTTCTGTCGAATTACATATCGAGCCAAATAACGAATTGACTTACAGTTATAAAAATGCGAGTGAGTTCATCATGTATTGTTAGCATCGTGATATTTTTTCATGCTCTGTTAACTGCACAAAATGTTTTATGTTATTTAAGTTATTCAGTGTCAAACTAACTCATTACAATACAAATATTATGCTTATGTTTTGAACCTTCGATTCCTTTGTGTTGTAACGTTATATTACACTTTTAATATACCGTGTTTATTCGAATATAAGCGTCCCGTTTTTGCAAAATATAGGACTAAAATTCTTGGAAGGTCCGGGCTCCAAACCTCACCCAACACTTAAATATACACAATAAATTGAGGGTACTAACTTTATCTGGATAGATTCTTCTGTCAAGGCACTGATTTTGTAGCCAATGACGAGTCATGGTGAATTTTCTACAGTGATCGTATAGGGTTATTATATTCGCATAATAAACGGATTCCCAAAACCGATCCATATTTTTTATGGGGCTGGGGTCGCTTATATTCAAGTAAATACGGTATTAACGTTTGGGGAGGAAAAGCTATGTTCATTTTCAATATATCTGTTAAAAGATGTAAGAAAGCATAGAGAGAAACTATGTGCAGGAAATAGAACTGCAGTTCAATAGAAATATTGAATTGAAATGGAGAACACAGAAATCTTCGACATTGTATTTTTTTCTGTTTCTACATGAGCGAAAGTTATGTATTCAGAGACGTAGACGCACGATTTCTACTAATAACACATGTGTCAACTTCACATCGTAATTTTTTTTTCTTTCGAGTGGTACCGTAACAAGCATGATGAACCGTTTCCAACGTCAATTGCTAAAAATGGTGAACGTGTTAATTACTATGAGTAACTCAATAAGCTACGTATTTGCCATACTAATGAAGGAAGCATACGGTTAATAATATTGTATGTAAGCTGAACATTTTTCATATTTTTGTTTAGTATTGAGAATACGTGCGTATTAAGTTTATTCAGTAGATACGCAATGTATTGTACAGTTGTTGAGCTTTTTAGTATTTATGCATGCCTATTGTTAATTATTTTTCTTAACTAATTCTAGTGGTTTTGATTATAGACCGTTTGTTATTAACTGGTGCATGAATCTCAGGATTATAGATGGGTATGTTGTTAACGTGAAGGAAAGGTAAGCTTACTCACATTTTTCATTGTAGAAGTCTAGTTAATTAAGCGCAATTCATTTTTGTAGTAAGTGAAGTAGAATGTTATAATTAAAGAAAATTAACACAAAATAATTTCATAAAATGAAATTACAGGATCAATCTCAAGTAATCTCTTCTTACGAAATCACGGGGTGATATTTAACCATTTGGTGTACTAATTAGGTTTATTTTCATATTGCGGATGTCTTAATTGGGCAGGATTTAATTAACTAAATTTTCTTACCTCAAATGATGTCGGTTCTGTTAAAACTTTTACTGCAGCAACTATAATTGATCTTATAAGAACTAATTCCGTTTTAATTAATGAAGTGGTAGGTTAGTTGTTATAAATTTGGATTCCCCCCCCCCCCCCTCATCATGACATTGACCCAACCTTATTAACAGACAAGAAATCTCGTGGAGAGAAAAACTGACATTGTCTTACTTGTTGGTGTGCAGCTAATTTTCTCACATATTAAACCCAAACCAATAAGTACAATCGTGATATATTCCGCGAGTCTGTATGTTCGTATTCTCAAACAAAGGGAAAATTAAAAGGATATACGGTAGGTAATATTTGTAAGTCAGTTTGAGAATGCTGAACTGTTCCTTGAAAGTGCCAGAAGGTGTATAACAACAATGTTACCGGACTATGATGTCACTTCCGTGCTCGTATGGATGTGAGTAAAAACATTGTCTTTTCTGTGCAATACGCCACAAGATTCTCTAGTCATTGTGCTGACCATGAAAAAAAAATGAAGACAGGATCTGAGTTTGAACATTCCCTTTAGGGTTAGGAAAAGGGACGCTTCCGGCGACTTTTTTTTATCTCTAGGAGGCCTACTTTTTTTTTTCTTTAGCAGACCTAGAACTGGTTAGTTCTGATGGGCATCGGCTAAGAGGCTATTACAGAGAGACAGAACGAAAAATAAACTTAAAGTACGTGTAATGCAATAGTAGAAATTGTTTAACTGATTCTCACTAATATTTAGACACCGAGCGGCCGTAGCTTAGTTAATAGAGCGTTGACTTAGGATTTGGAAGGTCCCAGAGGCCGGCTATCTTAATTGAGTATTTTCTTCAATTACACCAGGTATGCTGGTATGGGATTACAGAACGAGACCCTGACCGACTATCTAACATCCTCTCCCTCACCCTATGCCTGCTTGAGCCTGAGATATCTAAACGCCATAAATAAATTCAGTGCAGTTCAACTAAAAATTATATAAATAATGTAAATAATCCATTCTTGGAGAGGTTTGAAAAACGTTTTATTTACTACAACGCTGCCTCACTAATCCAGAAACACCTCACGGTAAGAAAAAAAAAGTAAGCCAAGCTTTCAGAGGCAAACTGATGCCTCCTTTGTCAAGATGTGGTATTAAACTACGAATATCTGAGATATGTTTACAAATGTCAGCCACGCACAGCTCCTAGTGTAAACACATGCTACCGTGTCTTCCTTTTCCCTTGGCAAAGGAGGCATCAGTTTGTATCTGAAACATGACCTTTCATTTCATATTGTGAGATTTTCGTGGACTCCCGTTCCCTTATGTTTGTTCATCAAGCTTAATTAAATAATAATTTTCGGGTTGAAAATTTAAGGTCTTCGGATAAGAATGATTTACTCGTTTTGTTCCTTTTTTAACTGGATAATTCGGATGTAATTTTTTACCAGAGATTTCTTTCCGGTAGTTAATATTATTGCTCACAAGACCCTCGTTGTATATTTAACGACAGACATGAGAAGATATTAACTCATAAATATGCTGAGCGGGTAAGGGCCGGGGTGGCTCTAGAGCGCTCACCTCTGGTACTAGGGGTCGTAGGATCGATCTCTCCTCATGCCATGTGAGCTTTACGGTGGACAAACACCGTGTGCTTGGGTTTTCTCGTGGTGCTCCCGTTTCCTTCCACTTTCTTCATTCCACCAATTTATATCATCATCCATAGGGCCTGAACCATAGTTGCCTAAAGGCCTTAAAATAAATTCAAATTCGTGAGCGATTAGTTTTAGTTATTAGTAAATGAGTAATAAGCTTTTTTTTATTAATTTTATGAAAATAACACAAAGCTGTAAAGCGTAACACTAAAATATATACTCACGGTGGATAGAATTACGTTATTTATGAAATAAACTCATAAAATAAATGAATGTTAATTAATATTATTAATGCATGTATCGTTAACAACTAAGTAGTTTCGCGAAACACGTGTATATATCCATGCCAAAAAAATCATGTCACTATTTAGCAGCTTCCAAGCATGGCAGTATTATTACTTATTATTCCTGCCTTAGTGATTAAATGTCCTTCCAAGTCACATAGGTTAGGTCAGCTTGGTTAGATTAGCCTGCATCAAATGACATGATCACTTTGCATGATAATGTAGAATGTTGCGTTTGTCAATGGTTATTACACCAGATAGATAGGTCAACATGGTATTATGTAGCAAGTCATCTCAAATTAAACGTGTGTTCTATTTATGTTTCATTCGTACATATTCTATACAGCGTGTTTTAGAACTACACCGACAAACTTCAAACGTCACATCATTTGTGACGATGCTGCCTTAACTTTGAGTGCCATGTAGCTCCAAAACCACATATTTCGAAATTCCTTGAAAAGAACTGACTTCTTGTTTTGATGTGAGAAATCACCTCCCAAAGTTTGTTAGTGTAGTTTAAAGAAAGACGCTGTATGTTTGAATACACACAAACAGGTACAATTACGATTATCAATACGTATATACCTGCAAACCAAACGTATTTTGTTAAAAATGCATTCACAATCTGCGCGTTGCTATATAGTATTAGTACGAGATTATTCCTACCATACAAAATATTATATATGCAAATTCTGATTACGAGTTCCTAAGAAGCTTCTAGTTTTAAGCATTCACTTTGGTAATGACAAACACAATAATGTCAACAACAATTCAGACATGCTAACATCACCATCCTGTCTCGTCCAATAATATGCTTTTCCTATTTCAGCCAACTTCATGAATGTGTACGTCCAACCCTACTGAAAAATCGACAATCTAGCATTTGTTACACAAAATGATGTAAAATTAATTATACATGATAGTGATAGGGTAATTGATTGCTGTTGACCTTAGAATCGAAATATCCCAGGCTCAAAATCTATTTTGTTACGTTATTCCTTATTTATAAAAGGGATCTTGAAACGTTAAAAGTTTTTGTGCTATTTGATGGTTATTTTTTCTACTTTTTAAAATCATTTTTCTCATATAATACTCAGGTTATGAAAGCAATTATCTAGTGACATAAAATTTGTGATCCTGAGTTGAAGTTTATTAGTAGCAGCCGGTAATAATCTTCCTAATACTTAAAGCTACTTGCAGGAAACATTGAGCCTTGGAGAAGTATTGCTACTACTTAGATGTTATTACGTGTTTCACAAATAACCTTGTGGAAGTTAAAATTAACACAGAAAAATTTACAGCCATCGTGACAGGGACTTGAACCCGGATCTCCTCGTAACCAGCAATGAGGATCTGGAAGAGTGTCTAGGCGAAAGGAACATTCCATTTTTCAGAAAATTGGCTTTCCAGGGTTTTCCTCAGTCACACCAGGCAAATGCCGGGATAGTACCTACACAATAGGCCCTGGCTATCTACCTTACCATATCCTGGCCTGAGCCTCAGATACCTAAATGCCTTAAAATAAATTCAATTCAGCCGTGCCATGGTGGTGTAATGGATAATAAACCAAACCGGCAACTGGGAGATCCGGGTTCGAATCTCGGTCACAGTGGGTGTCAATTTTTCTGTGGTAATTTCAACATTGCTATTAACTTCTTTTGATATTTATTTTCTATCAGTTTAATACAGGATCAGTAAAAAACTGTTCCACGAAACAGCGATTTAACGTTTGAGGGAACAAGAAGAACTCGAGTTTTTAACATTAAATCTGCAGTTATTGAATATTGCCCAGTTGTACTAAAGGGTTCGTTGTGTTTGAAAACTAGTATTATGAAAGAAAATGTTAATAATTATTAGTAGTTTGTTAACATGGTGATTGATCCACCTTTAATTTTAACGGATCGCAGATATGATTTTCATGTGCGTCATTTTTTATTTTGTGGTATATAATATTAATAAAAATCGCGACAATTGCTGAAGAATGGGAGTAGTGTGTGATGGTTTGTATAAATATTTCTAAAGTAATAAATTAGTAATAATCGAATGTACTGTCTGTGTAAAAGAATGAACGTTTGTTAGTCGTACAAGTTTTTGAATACTCATGCGTTGGAAATTTTTACTAGCAAATCACAGGTAATATTCGTAGTATATTTGTGCCAGGAACATCATTATTTACATTGTATTTTGTTTTAATGTGTCATTTAATTTGCTTAGATGACGATATGTAGATACATCTAATTTGAATTGAAAGTTGTTTGAACCATCTCAGTAGATTTGTTGATCCTCTTACCAAGGAGCCGTAGCTTAGTGGTAGAGCGTTGGCTTAGCATTCGGGAGGTCGTGGGTTCAATCGCAGCGGCTGACTTCCTGAGATTTTTCCTCAGTCACACCAGGTAAATGTCGGAATGGTACCTTCAACTTCGGTCCTAGCCGATACTTTCCGCATCCTTTCCACTTCGCCAGAAGGCCATAAATAAAACTCAGTTTAATTCAGTTGTATCTTAGCCAGATCTCACGATGACAAGCCTTGGTTTCCATCAGTCACATTCAAAGGTATCTGGAGGCAAGGTCATATCCGCTACCTTACTCTTCTTTCTCACATGGGCAGCGTAAGATAGTTCAGAAGCAATGCAATTTAAGATTCTGTGAAACTAAGAAACTGTCACGTTTGAATAAGAAATAGCAATAATTACTGCCTGAATGTTAGCAGTAACTGCTGAAAGGACCCAGACAATGTGGCTTAGCAGGGAAGGTAGCAGACTGGGGATAAGCAGGAAAGAGGATTTGAGGATACTTATCCGTTTCTTCCCGGCCGTTCTGACTGAAGTTTTCATAGTCACACCAGGTGAATGCCAGAACGATACCTTGAAGTTAAAGCCAGGGTCACTACCTTCACTTACTTTCCTCTATAGACAGACAAAACCGTTATATTGACAAACACGGACTGTAGTTTCGGATACTATAAAGTCTGTAAGGGATAGTGATGGTAGTGTTGTAGTTCTCCCAATTTCGGCTTTCCTGTTTGAGATGATTCTTCGATTCTTTCAGACCTCACACGAATACCAAGATCAAAAGCCTTCCGGAGATCTGCGACGGTGAAGGAACAAAGCAGCGAGAAATACTGGAAAAGATTGGAGGTGGTTCTTTCAGTATTGTTATGTAGTCATTAAATTGAATCGTATTTACGTCCTTTAGGTAGCTTTGGCTCAGGGTGGGATAGGGTTGGATTGGAAAGAAAAAAGTTGACCAGAGCCTAGTTTGAATATACTATCTTGGCATTATTCTGGTGTAATTGAGGAAGAACATTTTCGTGATGGCCAGGCATTGGCACGAACTCAGAACCTTTTGAATGCGGAACCAAAGCTCTACCAACTAAGTGTGGTCTCTCGGTATATAATCATTAAACGTAGGCCGTTACAATAAAATATAGTGAATATGAAATTGTATTTTAATATCTGTGCGCGCGGTCATGGGTTCAATTCCCACCGGGGTCTCTTAAACGGAACGGTTCAGAATCCATTTTACCAAAAACCGTCCTTAGCTCACCAACTCGTTGGGAACGTTAATAGCTATTCAGTCAGTCTATTTTAATATTTCATAAATTGTGACTCTTAAGGTATAACACACTATCACAATAATTGTTCAGTTCTTAACAAGTTCATTTGTACTATTTTTCATGGATTTGTGGCACTAAAGCGGCGGCGCAGATTCCAGTTCCGCTTACGTTGCTCTTTCTCACAGTTTTTATAAGGTTGTTCCCTCAACCCAAGCAGTCGAATACCGCGATTGATTGATTGAGTCTTTGGGGAGTAAGCTCTAAGCTTTAGGGCTTTCGCAACAAAGTTAGCGAGTTCTATATCCAGTGGGTTGCACCACCTAAAGAGTTCTTATCTCTTTCTCGCAAGTGATGGAGAGTCGAGGAGTGTCTTTCAGTTTCAGTGAACTGCCCGCACAGTCAACAGAGGGGTTCGGTTTGTTATAGCCCTATTGTCTGTAGGTGTTTCCTGAACAGACCATGTCCAGTTAGAAATCCAGTCACTTTCCTGTTTTGTTCCCTGCCTAAATGTGTTAGGAATTTTTTCATGAGGTGATTGGGTTCCTTAATTATCATCTTGGCATGCCTTTGGCTGGAGAGATTTGCCTATCATCTCCGGTGTTCCTCTTTGGACCATTAATGAATTACGGTTTTAATTGAAGATTTGCTTATTGTGCAGGATGGTTCTGGACCGTTGAAGGTTTGGCCAGCGCCTTCTTTAGCCAGACGGTCGGCTTCTTCATGCCCATATAAACCGCTTTGTTCTGGTATCCATCGTAATTCGACGGAGTTTCTATGTGAAAGGCTATCCATGAGTTTGCAGCATTCCCAAACAAGGTTAGAATTAACTTGGTAGGATGAAATTGCTTTTAAAGCTGCTTGGCTATCAGAGAGAATGAGGACACATTTCTTCTTATTTCCTCTCTTTTCGCACAAGTACAGATGATTAAGAATTGGAATACCGGGATAGCACCTACCGTAAAAGTTTCAACAGGTGAGTTTCTTCGCAAATTGCGTTCGTCGGTACTTAGACCGTAGATATTAGTGCAATCCAGAAATAAATATAAATTAAATAATTAAAGTAAACTGGGCGCCGCGTAAGTTCCTTAAGGGCCTTGACCTATTAGACAGCTGTATTATGTTCAAATAGAGGGTTGCGGGGTCAGTGTAACGCCTCTTTGTAGCCGTGTGTCGTGACTTTCGTGACCCCAGGTTCCCAATTAAATTTAATAATTAATGAATCGAATAAATATCTTTATTGATGTGCAGTATATTCAGGTCGGTTAACTCTTGGAAAGTTTTGGGTTACTTGTTATGATTGAGCTGTAAAATGACTCTGTTATTACTTAAAGCCAATCAATGTCACAGAAATCGAGGTGCATACCGTTTATTTCAGAATAGTACTTTACCTTATGGTAGTCTCGCCGGGTTTCGAGAAGCTGCAGTGGGGTGTTTCATTGTTATTAACGTCCTAAACGAGCTTGTGAGCTTTTAAGGACGGGACTTACTGTTTTTTTTGTAAAGTGGGCTTGATACCATTCCGTTGATTGGACCCTGGCTAGAATTGAACCCTTGACCACGTGCACAGAAAGCGAGCGCGCTAACCTCAAGGCCAGGCGGTTTACAGTCTTTTTTAAGGTGATCGTCTATGTTTAACGAAACGAATTCCAAAGTAGTTTGAATGAATAAATTTCTTCAGGACGAATTAAAAAGTCGTTACTTTTACTCCATACATGAGTGAAATTATTTTTATTTCCAATATTCCTTATTTACGTTAGATAATTTCTCACTGCGCAGTCTTCATATCAAACTACATCTTTGAACACATGCAATTTTATTTCCAGTTTGAAAGCGGAGTGGTTGTATTCTCAAGGCAAAGGCCGTCAGTTTCGTATTGGTGAGCAGGAAGCATTAGTGGAATATCTGGCTTCAGTGTGTCCTCTGAATGGAGATAGTTTGCAGTCGGAAGAAGAGCAGAAGTTGATGAGAATTCTCAGCAAAGCACAACAACATCAGCAACAACTGCGAGAGGAGCTTGCGAGAAACGGTAGATATCTACACTTACTTTACACCAGTGGCTCTCAAACTGTGCGTAGTCATGGTCTTGTTGGAGAGGCGCCGAGCTTGCGGTCATTCCCAATTTGAACTATTATTAAATTGATGGAAATGCTATATTTTGCTTATTCTGTTGCCCGTTAGTTGTCATGAGAGGTACTATAACAGAATATAGTCAGGATCCCCTCACCCTATTTATTGTATATTAATAATACTGCTATACAGGGTGTCCTGTTCTGATTAATCCATTGGAATATTGCAGAACCCTTCAAGGGAAGGCAAAAAATGTTTGTGGTGACATGTACCGACAACAGTGTGTGTGTCGGAGGAAAGGGGGCAACGTTTCATGCACATTGGAGTGATGTCGCTTGTACAGTGTTGTAATCTCATCACAAACAAATATTTTTTTTTTTTTTTGTAAATCGAACATGGATAAGAGTGGAGTGAGTGGGCGTTTAAAGAACACGTTCTCTGAGTAGGCACCAACTACTTAGGGAAGATATGATTTCGAGAAATCACCCTGCCTGTAGAAACATATAAAGGATTGTGTTATTGTATTACAAACTGTCACTCAGTTCCACCAGAGATTTGGGTTTGCATTCAAACCAATGGGAACATCTGCAACAGGCCAGGTACATACAGCGGTATCTGAACAATGACAAGGTAGCACACCCTACCCTGCCGTGAGAACCCACCCTCACCTCATGTTCCCTTATCACTCCTACACCATTGTTGTTGTGTTTCCTTTACTCGTAGATTCCATGTTCGTCATTACATCATGTCAGAGGGGCGGCTCTTACGCTCTGGACACTTTTTTCTTCGATTTTCCAGTTGCATACTCTGGAATAACTAGATTCCCAGGATAACCGTGCGTCCCACGATTTGTTTGGCTGGTTGGGAACTTTACTTTGTACACCTGCTATTTATCATGCTGTCGTTGTTTACCAGTTTAGTTCTCTCATTTTTTAGAACTTTGACTGACTGTATCGTCCAGTGCACTTACCACTAACGCCTTCTAGCATTTTTGCCTTCTGCTTTATAGCTTCTTTTGATGTTCGACTCTTTTATCTATTCTATTGAAGAAAAAAAATGTGTTGTGATAACACTGTGCATGCGACATCACTCCATTGTCTCCCCACTGTCGGTACATGTACCCCTAAACGTATTTTGTCTTCCCTTCCAGGGCTCTGGAATATTCCAGAGGATTGACGAAAATGGGACATCCTGCATAATACTACTGTCTTTACAAGCACATGGTAATCGAATAAGATTGCTGGGATTATAAACTGTTGTTATAAAAAAATAATAAAAAAACTTTTTAAAGTCATACTTTTCTTAAACAATTCGTACTAAAAAGTACAAAATAATTTTGTATATGCATGAATAAAAAGAAAAGCATGAGGCGCGCGCTCTCACCTTATACATTCTTGAATTGGCGTGCCCCATGCTTTTATTTTCATTCATGCATATACAAAATTATTTTGTACTTTTTAGTACGAATTGTGTAAGAAAAGTATGTCATTAAAAATTATTATTTTATTATTTTTTCGAGTTATTTCGGTGTTCGGATACATTTTCTCAAGCTAAATATTTTGTGACCCAAATCCTAAAGTGCTCTGCAACCAGTCAAACCCAGGCAAGTATTTATTTTAGGGTAAAGAAGTCCATATTAAACAAAAAATATTAAAATACGCTTTTAAAATATATAAATATATGAAAGTAACAATGGAACACTGTATTACTTTCCATGTGCAAAATTTCATCAGACGTCGGGAAATGAGTTAAATTAACGTTCCAAGATTTGAGGACACCACGAATTATTGTGAACTAAAGAAAATAATGTAAGAACGTCTTAAAGTTTAAAGTTCAGAAATGTTTATTAAAGTTTTAGACTTACGTTAGTACATTTCGATATGGGCGCTATTCGTAGCTCTGAAGGCGTCTAGACGATATCCTGTCACGTCTTCTGGATCGTACAGTTGCAATTGTTGCAGCGATCCTCTCTTTAAGGTGTGGATGCTCCGTATCTTCGCAGCGTACACAGTGTTTTTAATGTGTCCCACAAAAAAGTCCAGGGGTGATAGGTTTGGGCTTCGAGGTGGCCAGGGCATTGGTCTACCCCGTTCAACCCAGACATTTAGGAACCTCCCAATTAAAACATCACGAAAAAGCAACCCTGGAAGCGAGTCTCATTGAAGCCTAGACCTATCACCACTGGACTTTGGACACATTTAAAACAGATAAGGAGAGGATCGTTGCAGCAATTGCAACTGTAATTCCAGACACGATTCAGAGGACGTGACAGGACATGATATATCGTCTAGACGCCTTCAGAGCTTCAACTAGCTACAGTAAGTCTAAAGCTTTAAACATTTTAAGACCGGCCATACCTGTATATCCATTAAGGACTTTTTTTTTTTTTTATAATAACAGTTTATAATCCCGGCAATCTTTTTCGATGATCCTGTATATGCTTTGATGTAGACAGTTCGCGTTGGTCAGGGAAGTTAGTTGGAAGATTTGCTATGACACAGAATCAGGTTTGAGAGTCCCTGGTTGTAGAAAATATATCTATGGTAATTTTAAATTTTAATTGTCGTGTTAAGGGAGTGTAGAAAATATTTAATGTTTATTCTCTATATTATTATTATTCTATTAATAGATGCAATTCGAACCATTTAAATTATAAATAATTTCCAACTTAAAAATATCGAGAGAAAAAAAAACGTAAGTTATCCAACGTAAGCATGTAGGAAACTTGCTTAACTCACTTACTGTAGTGTATGTAATTTCTAACTTGTGTTTGTGTGATTTGTCGATGTTTATAGAATTCTGAAGTGCAACTAAGTATTTGTGTTCGTAATTGCAGATGACCAGGTTTCTGTAAGACCTGACTCAGCGAGGAGCTCTAGTGGCTCAGGAAGACCGGAAGAAAGTAAATCAATCGCCGTTGGGAAAACACGCGACGATACAAGACCTTCCGCCTCGCCTGTGATGAGAAGAAGAATGAGTGCTCGAAGGCTCTCTCCTAAACGAATAAGTAAATATTGTTCCATTTGTTGTTTGTGATTGTTTTGTTATGAAAAAAATATCACAATGTGTATTTATGTTTTCGCGCTATGTTTGTAGACTTGAGTTGCGAACAGAATTGAAGTGTTTATGACCTTTAGACATCCTTGTCTCAGACTGGGATTACGATAGGGGAGAAGAAAGTCGGCCAGAACCTAGTTTTGACGTTGCCTTTCCGACATTATCCTGGTGTGACTCAGGAAGAAACTATCATAATGACCGGTCGCTGGGTTCGAGCCCAAAACCTAGTGAATATAAAGCCGCCACTCTACAAACTGAGCTACGACCGTGAGTAGTATGTGAAATTTGAATTGAATTTTATTTAAGGTTTTTAGTCAGGCCGGAGTCCTTTGCCGTGGAAAATTGGCGTCAAACATGCAGTACATTCTGGATAAGATGGTTTAGTAAGGGTTGCTGGTGTCAAATGCACATCAGGTGTGGTGAAGAGACCAGTTACACCATTACCAGTTAGAGAGACAGTTATCATGATTCGTTATTGGTGGATTAAACTACTGTTATTCAAGACGGGAGAGTATGTATGGTACGACTTGAGCTTGTCAAGTGTTACGTTAGAATCTTTTTTGATGTATGTTAGAGTTTGCTACATTGTGTGTGAATGAGCGGGGGGTAGGAGGGGGGAGGTGTAAGTCGAACTATTCAAGTCTCATTGTTTTGTTTTTTTATATATATATATTACGCGTACGCAAAATATGAGTTGGCCTCAACTTAGCGTTGGCTAGAACTGTAGCGGTCGATTGTAAAACTGGGGGTAAGTAACGTCATTTTAAGCATCTACTCTTCTTAACTGACCAGCAGCATACAAGAGTTATATGTACATGATCCTCCGTGTTTGAAAACATGACAAGTACAGCATCAGTTCATCACAAGGTACGGAATCAAATTTGTGTTTGACATTTGCATTCCGAAGAGTAAATGTTAATTAGATTGTGCACAGACTTGAACTACACAGACCGCAGGTTGGTAAAGAAAAAGTTGAGAATATGCATTTATGAAAGACAAAGACTTAGAAATGAATGTCGAGCTATATCCTATTTTCATTGCTGTTCGTACTATTGACAAGATGCATGCGACTGTAGTTCTGTAAGTACAGTAGACGTCTAAGTTGTGCAGTAAGTTCCAAGTAATTCCTAAATCACCTTTCATAATGACCAGCCATTTATTTATTTTTTTCCTTACAGCCTTACCTGGAGAACGTCGCAGATCTGTTAGTGGTTCAGAATCCATGGGTAGTTCGTACAATATCGAGCTCCCTATAACATTGTATGGGGATGACCCATGCAAAGCTGAAACCGGAGATGATGTTATGGTTGCTAGTGCAGACGCGGCGTCTCTCGGAATGGCGGCCAGCAAGGAAATGTCGAAGCTGATGACACGAAGTTTAGATGCCTCTCTGCTTAGTTCTCCCAGAAATGGAAATGAATACGACTCAGGAAACAATGTGAAATCTCACGACACACAAGTCAACTCGCAACGTCCAACGAATTTGTTTAACGAAAGTCAAGGGAAGAATGGATCTGGTGAGGTTCTGTTACAAGATTGTGAAGGTGCGTAGTTCATTGTAAAATTAGTAAATAATTCCATTACTTTAAGTTGGGGGGGGGGGGGGGATGGGATAGTACCCGAGCTTGCTTTTAATTAATGTGGAACTGTTTGTCTTCCTTTAACCTTTAGATCCAATACCTTACAAGCATGCCTGTTTTAAAGAAGAAATATTTATTCATCAAACTACAAAAGTGTTCAAGAATTTTGCTCAGTTCCACTTGCGAATGTCATAAGCGTCATTCCACAGAAGTTCGACCTATGGTGGTCGCTCGACTAGTTCTAGTTTTCTTCATAGTTAGTAAACAGGAATGCTGTAAACAAGCGAAATTGAGATCTGTTTATTTATTTTTATTGCTTATAGTTCAGGATATAGAGGGTGTTCAAAAGTGAGATTTCGCAAAATCTAGTTGAATACAGCGAATTTAAAAGATTACACATATGTCACAAAATATTGTAAATATAGGCACTTCAGCGAATATTTAAAGCCATCCCTCTTAAATTCAAGTATAAAGAAGCCTATTGGATAGCGGAGTTTCAACATTTGTAAAATGTAGGTGAAATTTTCTTTTTCAGATTCTTTCCTGCTTGAGTGAAAAAAAAAAAAAAAAAATCAAGTCGTTTATTTACTTTATTATTATTATTATATTTGTACTATTGTCAGTATAATGCCAGAAAAAAATAACTTACTTCATTTCGTTCTTTTTAAATTTGTACTTCAGTTTCATGAAAAGTTCTAATTTTTCGCATTTCGAGAGCTTGTAAGTTAAACGGGCAGGAAATCCTTGTTTATGCAGGTTCCCTAGTTGTCCTATATTTGTCGTAAATCTTAATCTTGCATTTCCTATGTTTTGTGAGAAGGAATTTAAAATCTCAAATGATTGTGCTATTACTGATATAAGTTTGTAATGTGTGCCAGACACTTCTCATGGTAACATTTATTTTTGTTTCAACAGCAAAATGCCAATTATCATCATTTGTAAACTAAATCATCTCAAAAGTTCTTAACTTGTGAGTACGGCTGTAGCAAGCAAGCCCGGGATCCTTAGCTGAATTCAGCCATACGTCTCTTTTTTTTTTTTCTGGTTCGATTCCGTTGTACTTTTCTGGTTTCCTTTCATTTCTACTTACTTATTCTCAGTGTGATATTAAAGTCCAGTGTCCAACAATTGTCTTAGGTAAAGTTGTAAAACGTAGGAAAAAATTGTTCCAACTTGATCAAAATGATTAAATGGAATTTTTGTATTTTTAATGTGACCACAGTAATTTTTGTGATACCGTATACGGGTGTAGGCAGAGGCATTGGTAACTGTCCAGCGACGACATATCTGATATTTTCAGACTAAAAAACACACGTTTAAAAATGTCAATATGCCATCTTTGTCCTTAAGTAATATTTTAAGTTGTCGTATGAGGCAATCAGTTATCCATTTGGATGGAGGGAGGCCTTTGCTTAAAAGTAATTATAATTATGCTTTAATTAATAGGTCTAAACTGTCCTATATTTTTACAATGTCCCGCTGGGAGACCTGTTTATGTTCTAAAAACCGTGGAAGTGTTATATTGTTATATATTGTTATTCTAATGCCTCAATAAAATACCGGGTACCTAAAACGTTGCGCAACCCACTGTTTCGTAGCACGTAACTATTCAACTTAAATATATAGATACATCGTTCTTGCGTTAAAATATAGCCTTGCACATGAAAAAAAAAAAAAAAAAAGATAACGAACGACAGTTCAATCATTCAGGTACGGTTGTAAAAAAAAGTGTTGCCAGTGTCGAAATTTTTTTTAATAGAAGTTTTGTATATTCCTGCTCAAAACCCATTTATAGAACTGATTGCAACATTTATCGGTGTCACCAGAGAGTTCGCATGGTTGCTCATTGATCATGAGAAAGAACTCTCTTTCTCTAAAAGCTTACAAGCTTTGTACAGGGATTTTAATAATGTATTCCTAAAATGTAGGTTTTCTTTATCAATATTAAAATGGACTAAGGTAACAGTGTTGGTAGAGAGTATCACTGGGGTATATGTTTTTTTCTGTCTACTTCACTATGCCATTTTCAACAAAAAAGCACAAAGTTGAAAATATTTGGAAAGATTTGACAATTTAACTGCACCTGGAAACCCTGAAATTTAAAAGTGCGAATCTTGATTGTAAGTGGTTCTATATATGAAACTACCCAAGGGAGGAGAATTGATTTTTCATTTATCCCAGATAAGTCCTAAGAGCTGAGTGTAAAATCTAAAATGAGCTACGAATCATGTGTGTCCCCAGTATCGAAGAAAGAACCCCTAGAATGTAAGTCAGCAATGGTTTATACTCACCCACCGGGAACACAAGATTATTATACCATCATCTAAAATTATGTCAGTTATTCTGAGAGATTACTCGAAGTCTTTATCACACAGAAGAAAAGAAAATGTCATTTCATTTATTCAGAATTCGATAGAAAATAAATGCAGTTTTCAATATGTCTAATGAAAAACAAGTAAAGTGATATCACACTAGCAGCGTTCAGAAGTAACAAATACAGTAAATTATTTTTTTCTGCAAAATATATCTTTAAAATACCACGTCATTTGTGACGATGGTTCTTTATCATTGAGCTCCGAAGCTTAGCATAATTTTCAATTTCTTCAAAGGAACATGTTTTTTGTTTTGAAGTAAAGAATCACCTTCCGAAGTTTGTGACATAATTTTAGGAACACCCTGTATAATCTTGAAATTTCTGTTTTACTATTCCATATTTTGTATTGTTATTTTTAATTTGTATTTAATAATACTCAAGGATTTCAATGTAACTTATTAGTTTGAAGTTCCTATCAATATATAGTGTAGTTTTAATTGTTGAATATAAGAAAAGAATATAAGAATATTAAGCCGTAATTTCCGCTATAAAAAATTAAGAAAGAAAAAAAATGCATAATAAGGGTTATATTTATATTTTCAGAATCGAAAGAATCACAGTGCAGTCCTCTAAAAGCTGCTACAAAGCTGGTTCCAGTGCCCGAAACGATCATGAGTCCTGATTATCGACCTGCCACAGCGTACACATCAAGACACGTGGAAGTAATGGAGATTGAAAAGAGAAAATTGGGAAAAGCCCACTCACATGAACAGTGCTCTCATCTGATGCATGAGAAGGTACCCAGTGTTTCAAGTGCCCAAGAAAAGACCAAGAAAATTCTGAAGAATCCAAGTGTTGTTTGTCCAGTTTATACAGATCTGTCCGTTGAGAAACGCGCGACAATAGCTGAAGGAGTTCCCAAGTGTAGACATAGCGCAAGAAGTTCTCTGTCTCCTGAATTGATGGATAGGGCAACAAGGAGTTCCCCAACACCCAGTCATAACAAAACAGTCTACCACGGTGGCATGTATCATAGTGACCGCTCATGGCAGAAGCCGGAAAGTAAACTACATTCCCCAAGAAGAAGTGCTCATGGGCGGTCTCTGTCCATGGAGCATCCGAAAAGATCGCCTCTTCGAAAGTTAGCTGATAAGAAAAGTGCTACACCTTCCCCAACAAGGAGGAGATGTAAAAATTGCGCTCAAATGGAGGAGGACAGCAGTGAAAATACGGATAGTGAAATGTCTGTCTCTAAGTTGGAAACGATCAAAAGTGTTGCTGTGGAGAGAAAGCAAAAGAAGGAGTCGAAATCAATGAGCGATACTGCTTCGAATATCCCGACGGGGATCAACAGAACTCACCCAGCGAATTTTGTTAAGAAAGCACCCCATTTACTTGCAGAAAAGTGCGGAGATAACAGTAGCCCAAAGAACAAAGCTAAGTCGCAGATGGAACAAATTTCAGCGTCTGATAAAAAAGGTAAGTATTGTGCATGGATTTTTTTTATATGCTATGTATTCGATTAAAAAAGTAACAACTTACGTGACGTTGAGGTCAGCCTCCAAAGGGTGTAGGCAAACAATTTAAGCTTTAAACTTATTGACTCGAACTGTTTCGGATCAACGTCACTTAAGTTGGTTATTGCAAATTTTAGTCTCCTGCGTAAGCATGTCTTTTTACGCTTCAGCAGCAAATGCTGTGAAGATTTTAGAGCGGCATTGTCTGTCCACAACTTTCAATTCAGGAACTACTAGGGCTAGGAAGGTGGTTGAGGTGTCGTTGGAAAAGTCTCGGAGAGGCTAGCTCAAACCGGTATAGATCACACATATTGCAGGGGCGGTCCCAGAGTTAGATGAGGGGGCAGTTTACAACTTTTGAACTAATAGGGCTGTGAAGGTGTGTGAGCTATCGTTGGAAAGGTCTCGGAGATGAGTCACACCCGTATAGATCATTCACATTGGAGGAGCGGTTCCGGAGAGGGGGGGGGGCGGTTTATAACTTAGGAACTACTAGGGCTAGAAAGGTGGTTGAGGTGTCATTGGAATGATCTCGCTTTAATTTTTCGAACGGAACATTCATCATCTAAATAGCCTGGCGGTAGCACATGTGCACAATTCTCCGTCTGTGCTCCGCCTAACTTGTTTTATTTTTTAATTAAATCAGTACACATGAAGGTATAAGTAAGTGTAAAAAAAAAAGTGGAAGTCAACTATCAACATAACCGAGCGCGGATGACTTAGCGAAGCGTATCCGCCTCTAAATCGGAAATCCTTAGATTGAATCCGAGTCTAACATCCTACGAGAATGAGTTAAATGTAAAACGTTAAAATTAATTTATTTCAAAAGTGCTCCCACATAAATTTTCTACCTGTTACCGCCCATACAATTCATTTTATCTTATCTTATCTTATAAAATTTTCTACATAGTTTTCATTTACAGCTACACCCTTTTCCCAGCGGATAAGCAGTTTTTCTGATTGCATTTTCGTAAAAAGTATCGGGACGTGTGCGAAGCCAATTGCACACAAATTCTTCCATCCTTTCGTCATCGGAAAGACGTTATTCTCCCTAACAGTCCTTTAGCGGTCCAGACAAACAATAGTCGTTTGATAACAAGTAGGGGTTGTAAGGAGGATGTTCAACAGTGGCCCAGTGGAGTTGGTGTAACTTTCTTTGTTGTTGTTGTGAAGAAGCAACACACTGCGGATCGGGACATCACGTCTTTTAGACCAACTAAGTGCTTTCACATTGTCGAATAGTTCGCAGTAGCAACACTGCCGTGACTTATGCCGGTTCTGCTTCCGCATTGGGTCAGCTTCAATAAGGACCCGAACTTCATGAATGTTTTGCGGGCGTTATACTGGGTTTTGGTCAACGTCAGTCAAATGTTGAACTTCATTACGACCACCAGAAACTGATTTATATCGTGTAAACATTTTTGTTTTTGATGAAGTCTCATGAGCAAACTGTGCACGTAATCGTTCTTTTACTTCGTTGAACGTTTTATCGTTTATTAAAAACTTAGTAATAGCCTGCGAAACGGAGCTAGGTACTGCTCGCTCGTTCATTCTGTCACTAACGGCGTGATGGCACGGGCTGCACATAACTCCATACAGGGAGTGTAGACACGCCCACTGCCTGACCACATAGTTTCGACATTATACGATTACGCGTCCGGTTGCTACACAGAAATTCACTGACTCTCGTAGCAAATTTTCTTTCAATCACTCCTGATAAATGCGATGGTGTTAGATTTAAGGCCAGATTCAGTAATTTCACAGTCGATTATGTCAGGGACAAAATTATCAAGATGTGACGAGCTGATGCCTTCAATTGCTGTAAATTCCATCAGTAAGTTCGAAAGTTTCAAGCGTCAATAAAAGAAATAATGAGGAAAATCGAGTTACATACTAGAGCGGTTGCATGCATCATATATACATATGTATATATCTCACAATTTTCAAGGAAGTCCTTTTGGAATGAACAGGTCAAACGGTCACTAAGAACCCAATGGATGTTTTTTATAATTTGTTTCATAAGAACCATTATCATCACGATTCTCAGAGATAATACGTTGTCTTTATTGTCAAAAATTATAAACAAGGAACTTTCCAAAAGATAAGGGAGAGACAGGTTTGTCAGTTCATATGTTACAGATTATGTTCTCTTGTATTTTTTGAAATTCGTATCCTTTATGCTTTTATTTTAGTACATGTTCTTTGTTCTTTCACAGTTCAGGCGGCAGCTGTCACTATTCAACGTGTCTGGAAGGGTTTTCACGCACGGAATGTGAACCAAACTAGTATGAGTGTTCGACAGGAAATTCGTAGTGCTCGTACGGAAGAACATGTTCGGTAAGTTTACTGTATATAACATAGTTGTTTATTGCAAGTTGTAATTACCGACTGGGGAGGGTTTTTTTTTTCTGTAATGGTGTGCTGTGCCTGTTTGAGTTGAAATTGACGTCCTAAACGAGCTGGTGAGCTTCTAAGGACGGGACCTACAATTTTTTGGTAAAGTGGATTCCGAATCACTCCGTTCAATGGACCCCGGCAGGACTTGAACCCGTAATCACGCGCACAGAAAGCTAGCGCGCTAACCCCTCGGCCATCCCAAGGTCACGGTGTTCTATATATCTCCATGAACTGTAAATAAAATTTTGTACTCTTTTATTTCTTTTACGTTACGTATCTTCGTTGAGTCGCCGTATCTCAGACGGTAGCTTGTCTGACTACGAATCGAGTGGCCGGGGTTCAAATCCCGGCCAGGACACTGAAGACTTTTCTCGCAGTGTTCCCATGCTTGTCGCTGAGGTGCACTGAGTGGGTACTCCTGGGCACCTTGGGAAGGTAAAGGTGGTCGAGCGTGGGACTTACCACCCCACCTTACTTCGTACTGTAGGTCGAAAATATGTGAAACGCTAGCTCCACATCCCTCCACGGCGCGTGCGTATCGCACAGGGGATAGCTTTACCTTTTTTTATGTACTTTTGTGTCTAGTGTTTATTTTAATACCAGAAATTTTATTTGGAATTAAATGTTCACTGAAGCCGAGGGAACCTGTGTGTCTACCTCTTACGTTTGGGTTCGTCACTCGACCATAATGTTGCCAAGAAATAGAAGAAGATAACTGAAATTCTTCGCGACTTGGAACACGATATGTCACTCTTAATGTATCTTACCTTGATATCAAAAAGTTCTAGAGTCTAGTCAAGATCTGTATCTTGACTGAAAATGTTTTTCCTCAATATTGCTGAATAAATGGGGTATGGATGGATATCAGCCTCCTGCACTTCACTGCTCTGTAATTCCGCGGATGATGTAAAAGTGCAGTAAATTTGTATATCGATATACATAATAGTCACGAGGTCGCTTAACTATTGTTAAGTAAATACATAAGTGAAAGGTGAATGTACTGGGGTTGATTCAGCACACCGTGTGCACGCTTCGTCGTAGTCGCAAGGTTTCGATTTCGAAATCAGAGCAACGACTATACTGACGTAGGATTTTCCCTTTATTTCCTCCTTAATCACACCAGGGGAATCTTGGGATGGTATCTTTCCCCTCTGCGTTAGAGAAACGGTCTCATAGCTAAATGTCGGTGAATGTTTGAAATAAAAATTCATAATTGCGACAGGTCAACAAGATGATGAGACAATTCGTATGTAGATACCGTTGAGTCATCTGCAAATCATGAGAGAGGATTTCTGGCTTGAGCCAAAGTTGTTTAAAGGTCATAAATAAATTAAATTCAATGAAAGAGAGGATATTTAAGCAACATGGTGCAGAAAGCGGGCAAAATTTGGGAATACTGAGATATAATCGTTAGAAGAATATTATTTCTCTTGGGGTAGCATGTTAAAGAAAAATCTATATATTTGTTGTGTAGGTCACGTCCTTAAGATGTGTCTTACTGTTTTACATAAAAAGCATACGTAACAGAACTGAAAACTGTAAAGTTTAATTATCTTCAAATAGAGGCATTATGAAGGTTCAGTGTTAACCTACTCACGTAAAATAGTCACTTTGAACTCTGTCGCGCTGAGATACACGAAAATACATCCACATAATTCTACATAGATGTTGTTATTGACAGCATTTTTGTTTTTTCTCTAAAGAATCTTATGTACCTAAACAAACATTGATTTGTTTACAGATCTTTGGCAGCAGAATTGGAAGCTACGAAGGCAGCTTTGGAGAAAGAAAGAAGTTTGCGTCTACTGCAAATGGAAGCCATCAAAGCATTGTGGAAGGAGGTGTGTATATTATTTCATTTGCATTCTGTCTCCTTTTTCTTGACTTTGATTAGGAACGGTGCCTAACAAAACATATCAGACTTCTCATAGTGCGTAACACCATAAAAAGCCAGTAAATTTTCGAGGTAGATCCTCGTCGTCAGTAGTGTGATAGAACGAAGGAATCCAGCATGGCGAACGTCCACACCAAAGACAATAGACACACGTGTTACTTGCGCGAGTACGCTAAAAGAAAGGGGGAGTCAGAACAAGAAACGCAATCAGAAAAAAAACAGGAAGGAGTTATTTAGAGTAGATATGTGAGACTGATTTATATAAAAACAAAAAATCATCCGAATAAAAACTTTGATAAAAATAGGTCGGAGATGAAGGAAGGATTTCAAACTCTCAAACCCTGTATGAAGACTCCTTCCCAGAGACGATGTGTTTGTGTTATGGGACAGGGCATGGACCACAGTGACAGAGAAACTCACATCAAAGTCAGTGTACGGAAACTAGGGAATCGGGTCTCTTAGTGACAGTGATATTAATACGGAAGTTTAAGGGTGTGCCTGTTTCTCCAACATAGAATGCCGGGCAGATTGTGCAGGTTAGGATGTATATAACGTTTGACAGGTTACTTTGGGATGTAAAGTGAAGATGCCATCGGCTGTGCTGGTAGAGATAATTGCAGACATAATAAGAATGGGACAGTTTTTACACCCAGCATTGTTACGTTTGTGGGCGGGAACTGAAGGCAATTGAGATGCGAACCAAGATATTTCTAAGATTGAGAGGTGCTGAAAAGCTAATCTTGACTTGGTGGGAATAACTGATTTCGTATCGGGATCAGATTGGTGTATATGGAAGTGAGAATTCAGTTTGTTTGATCTTGGGTAGTTTAGGGTGAAACTGAGTGATTAAGACCGGTGGGTTCTGATTGCAGCTAGGAGTGATTTTCGGATATATCTCAGCGATCGAGACCTATGAGCAACTCCTCCAGGAAGTTCCAGTCAACCGAGACTACCCACCTAACCTCGTAACCAAGCAGATTTGACGTGTATCTTTAAACGCTTAAGCTACTTACACTATTCCGACTCCATCGGTATTCCACTTAGTATTATCCTAAACTAACCAAAATCAAACTAATATTTTTCGTACCCATTTTCATATACTGCAATCTATTCCCGATACAAGGTCAGTTTTACCCACCAAGCCGAGATTGTTTTCCAGTACCCTTCCAATCTTAGAAGCATTTTAGTTCTGCTTCGGTTCTTTTATTCGAAGTTTATTTTTTATGTTGCCTACCCGGCCTCTTCTTATATGTACTTTAGACTTCTCATTTCAGTGCACTAGTCGCTTTGCGTTTTCAACTTCAATTTGAAGGATTTTTTGTTCAAGTTTATGTACATTCATTGCCAATCTTCTTCGTTTTATTTACGAAGAAAATAGGAAATGGTGATTTTTACGTGAACAGAAGAGTCTGCGAGCAATACAAATTATAGTTTGTATTATAAGCTGGTGCAGAAACGTTTAAAATAATAATAAGATATTTAAATAGGGAGGAATATAGCAGGTACAATGACTTAAAACAATTCTGATTTGTCTCTTGCGTATGTGATATAATTAACAATAATTTGTTCCGATTAGGTATAATGTCACATACATATAGATATTGACCTGAAGCACTTGTCAGTTAGATCTAAATACCATCCGTTTTATTTACTGTACAAGGTAGGACTCAGGCCATAAGGGTTATCTGTGTCAGTATTATTGAGTAGTAAAGTGAATCCTCATTGACTTAAAATTTCAATGTGTTTTTTTGTTTGAATACTTTTCATGTATGTAAATAGGAATTACATTTCTGAGTCTGGTTGCGGACCACAGCTTGAGAAACGCTGCTCTGGTACATTTTAAAGGTCTTCAGTTTCCTTCCGTCCTTACTTCCCCTTCTACCCGATCTGCGAAATAGATTGTAGTATACGTCATATTAATTAGTGTGATTATTATTGGGAAGACTTGTGGCTTCAAAGATAAGAGCATTTTCCAGGCATTTAGGAACAAGTGAAGATCTCAGCATGGCTCTAGACTTTTTATTTCAAATGTTGTTAATTCCGTATGATAACATGAAAGTGTAATTAGAATTCTTCTAGGCCTTTCAGCTTCATTCACAGTAGGAACGAGAAGATGATTAAATATGTTTTTTACTCTCTACCCCGTTCCCGAAAGCCGTGGGTACAATAGATTGAGATAAACATATGTTCTTCTCTTTCTTTTCTAAACGAAACTCTTGTTTGAGATCGGTGTTTCATTTGCATAATGCCAAACAAAGTATCTGAAAGTTTAAGAATATTAACAATCTGGTTATTCAGTTCCGCCGTAGCTCAGTGGTAGAGCGTTGGCATAGCATTCGGGATGTCGTGGGTTCGATCCCAGCGGTCGACCATCCTGACTGAGGTTTTTCCTCAGTCACACCAGGCAAATGCCGGGAAGACACCTTCAACGTAGGCCCTGGCCGACATCTTCCCGAATCCTTTCTCCTCCCCTATCCCGGCCTGAACCTTAGATGCATGCCATAAATTAAAAAATCAAAATTCTTATTATTCAGTTGCGTATTATGTAAATTGAATGCGCTGGCAAGTCACATTGATTCGATATTATCGTGTTAGACATCGTCAGTTGTTTCTTTTTATGTTTATTTTCCTCTTTTTATATTCTTTAAATAGATTTTTGTTTGTAATAAATCTCATTGGCCTCTCTCATTTCATATGTTGAGAACGAATTAGTCGAAACCTATTCTTAGCAAGTGTTATTTGTGCGAGTATTGTGATGTTTATAAAAAGAATTATAGGTCTATTATGGCATATTATTGTGATTAATAGATATAATTCAATTACCAGGTAAATTATGAAAAAATCTTTTTCTATTAAGGTGCAGACATTGCAACCGAAGTCCCCCCGTGACTCTGTGGAACAGACTCCAAATACAAATCGGGATAGTGGCATTGACATGATGATGTCAGTACAGACCTCTGAGGACCAATCTGTTGCACAAATTCCAAGTAAAAGTGATTCGGTAGCTGTTGGGGAATTGACGAAAACATGTAATATGTTGCAAAGTCAGGTGAGTGGTCTCATGTAAGTGTAGTCTCTTCTCCATTGCTTGGGTTTTACCGAGATCCTTTCTATTTCAGGCAGTGTTCAACACTAATCACTTGAAAATAGCTATATAGCATTTTAAAAGTAGCTAAAATCCTGTCTTACCAATGTTAGAATTGTACGGGTTTGTCGCTAGAGCATGTACAAAAAGTAGCTAAATCCTTCTGCACACTATGGAGAAGTGAGAATCTTTGGTAGGTAAATGAGTACTCAAAATAGCTAGTTTTAGCTACAAAGTCATTGATTTCAGGACCAGGCTTTCTTAGTGCAAGTTAATTTCCTCATCTTTTTTAGCTTTCCCCAGTACTTTACGTACGCCTTTCAGTGTTCACTTTTTGTGTAAATACGTTTCTTCTTTCATATATTCAAGGTTGCTGTTGCGTGCTGCTGTATTATTTTTATTTTTAAGGACTTGAGGCAACTTTGGCTCAGACCGTATCGATCATGATGAGAGAATTGGTGGAATGAACAAAGTGGGAGATCCCCGAGAAAATCCACGCACACGGTGTTTGTCCACCACAAAGCCTGTATGGCACAAGCCGGGATCGAACCGAGGACTCAATTTACCAGAGGTGAACGCATTTGGGAGGTCCTGGGTTCAGTCCCAACGGGCAACCATTTTGACTTAGGTTTTTCCTGTCGTCACACCAGGGATCCTCAAATTAGGTATTAGCCGATTCATTTCCCGCATCCTTTTCTCTACCCTATCCCGTAGCCGTAAAGGTCATAAAATACATTCAAAAAACAAATTCGAAAACAAGGTGGTTCTGAAACTTCTCCCCTGCCACTCTCTCTTTCGTCACCATCACCTGGATGTTTTCATCACTTACTTTAAGAATCGCTAACCGATAGGCCGTAGCTTAGTGGTAGAGCGTTGGCTTGGCATTCGGGAGGTCGTGGGTTCAATCCCAGGGGCCGACCACCCTGACTGAGGTTTTTCTAATTTTTTTTCCTCAGTCACACCAGACAAATGTCGAGATTGTACCTTCAACTTACGCACTGCCGACACCTTCCCGAATCGTTTCCTCTCCCCTATCCCGGCCTGAGCCTTAGATGCCTAACCGTAAATAAAATTCAAAATGTAAGAACCACTACATTAAATAGGCTAGATAGGTTAACGTCTTTCTCTACCATTAAAAGGGGCCACGGTGGCTCAGTTGGTAGAGCGCTCACCTCTGGTGCTAGGGGTCGTCGGATCGATCCCTGCTCATGCCATGTGGGCTTTGTGGTGGACAAACACCGTGTGCGTGGGTTTTCTCGGAGTGCACCCGTTTCTCCTCCCACTTTCTTCATTCCACCAGTTCATCCCATCATCATCCATACGGCCTGAGCCACAGTTGCCTAAAGGCCTTAAAATAAATTCAAATTCGTACCATTAAAACCTGTAGGTGATGTTACTTTCAAAGGGGGAAGGGAGCGGCAACAGTATTTACTAAATAGAGGTTGATTAGAAGCTAGAAGTCTCACTAGATATGGAAATGAAGATATTGTTAATTGAATAAACTTGTGCCAAATACATATAAGGAGTATCATGAGTTAGATTTTAAAATGTATAACCGTTTGAAGTAATTAACCCTACAGAAATTATATTTGACATAATAATATGTATATGTGTGTGTGTTTTTACAGGTGCAACAGTTGCAAGATTCATTGCAGAATGTGATGCGATGTATGTCTGTATTTTACCAATTGTCGAACACTTTTCAAGGGCAACATTTCCCGAATTTCGAGAAATTGGAAGGTTCGTTACGGGGCAATCAGAGTCACAGTAACGACAAGAAGCAGGAAGACAATGACTGTGTTAACGCCACACCCGTCCCAAGCCCAAAGCCAGAAGCTGCTCCTGCAAGTAAAGACAGTGGTACCCAAAGTGATGCCGGTGGAGGAGAACCTGTGTGTAATGCTGTCATACAAACAGATATCACGGCAGTGAATTCTCTTCCCTTGACATTAGACGCAAATGGAAATGAAGCGTTTTGTGAAGGTGATGAATCTGTCAACGGGCATTGTACCAAAGAAGAGACCAGCGCATGCGTAGTTGAACAAGGATCGGGGGAATCTTTTTCGAGACCTTCCTTCCTTCCTATCCATGATGGCAACAAAAGCGCGGGGAAAAATACTGGCGATGGCGACAAGGATACCGACCAGAAAGCACATATTCCGAAATGTTTGCGAGAATTTGCGAAGAATTTGGTGGATACGATTATAGATCTATCTACCATGAAGAGTGCCCTATCTTCGAAGAGTTTGAGTGATGCTAGTGAAACAGATCACCTAAAGAATGGAAGCGCTCAAGGTAGTGACGAAGACAATCAGATGCATAACGGAGCGGAAATGAATTTACAGGCATTGTAGAGCACAGAAACTGTTTGGCTGCTTTTGCAAACATTGTTATAGCTCGTGTTGTTTCTTTTGTTTAAAGCGAGTAGTTTACAAAAAAATAGATCCACTATAACCTGGTATGTATCATGGTTAAACAGAGGGTAGTTTTTCATAAAAAATATGGTTGATTAGAAGGGAAAAAACAAGGAGTTAAAAGTGTTGTACGAGATGTTAGTTTTTGGAAAGCTGCGTGGATGTACCTTGACCGAATATAGGATGTAATTTTGTATAGAATAGTATGTTACATAGGATTAAAGAGAAAAAAAAAAGACCAGTTGTATTTTTATCTCTAACCCTGAGACTAAAACAGTAACTCATTACAAGTAAGCGCACTAGAAAATAATAAATGATTTACAGTTAAAATTTTCACTGTTGCTTGGAAATCATGAATTACAGAGATATTATACGTGTATTCTATACAATTACATCTTGTAGTGGGTCGTCTACTAATAGCGTATTTTCAAACTGCTTGTATAAACGAAAAGGAAAGTGACGCTTTCGTAGTATATTCCTTATGCGCTTCACTTATTTGTGTTTCTACTTGTTAACACTTTAGTATTATCTGATTCATGAATTTATTCACATTATTTCGTGAATAACTAATTTTGTCTAGTCATACGTAAGGTCAGTATGCGAATGAATTTCTGACGACGCGCTGTTTAAATGATAAAAAAAAAAAAGAGTAGCCGTTTTGTTTTTTTAGTGTAGTGAATATTTATGTCTTAGATAATATTTGTTTCATGAATTTTATTATCTTGTCTGTGGGGCAGCGTAGTTTCAAAATGGTTTTGTGTGGATCACGTGAAACAGAAAACTGTACTTCCACAGCCGTTCCTAGTACACGTAGTGCACGGTTTAGCTGTAGTACCTTGTCATGCAGACATGGTTGCTTCTTTTTGGAAAGAAATCAATCAACAGTTTGTGCTTTCTTTGTGTTGTGAGAAATATTGAAGCACGTGAATACTACACAAAGTGGAAGTATTTTGAACTTGTGAAGCTTAATTTTGTTTGAACAGATTAGTGGGCAAATATTTATACGGAACTCTTAAACAAAAAAGAAAAAAAGAGGTTGGTTTTAGAAGAAGTAGGTGTTTTCTGTATAATGTTTTAGATAGTAGCCTATCACAAATGAAAAAGATAGTTCTAATTTGTCGCCAGAGACTTTGAACGTTACCACATGTAGTAATAAATTCATTAGTGTTACTTATTACTTAGAGAGAATTTCACAAGAAAATAGCATTTTATGTAACTTAGAATTCTATGATCAAATATAATTATGTTGTGCATCTGCTACTAAGGCTTTTGTAAGCAGTTACACCAAGTTTTACGTTTCATATTTGCGTATGCATTCCTCTCTCTCTCTCTCTCTCTCTCTGAGTGAGAACAAATCTCAGCTTTCGAGTTACTGTGTAGCATGTGTGTATAATTTCATTAATATTGTTTGTAGATAATACTTTGTTTTGTAGAGTTGTAATCTGTATACTTTTTGTTTTTAAATAATGGTATATATTATGTTTGAAATTATGTTACCTTATATAAATACATGTTTTTAAGTTAAAAAGGTACAAAATAGTATGAACTAGTTGAAATATTTGAAAGAACTTCCTTTCTAGGCATTCCGTCAGTGTTCCAATCTTTATTAGAAAATTCCTTTTCTTGTATTAAAGTACAAAACTGTTGCTCATTCCTTTTTGTGTATTTGTGTTGTTCTTATTGCTTCAACTTCTTGTCAATTAAGGCTCAATCCAAATGGTTTTCCCGCCTTTTTCGTTTTACGTCCATTATTCAAATTTCATTAAAGGAAAACAGAAATTCACTTTCACGGACCAAAGTTCGTTTCGTCCTTCAATCATGAGTAGAATTAGTTTTAATAAAATATTAATAGTAAACTCAGGATTGTGTGCAGACACTTTTGGGACAGAATAATGTCCCAAAAGTGTCTGCACACAATCCTACAGTTACTACTAGCATTTAATTAAAACTAAATGAATTCATTATTAAAGGACGAAACGAACTTTGGTCTGTGAAAGTGAATTTCTGTTTTCTTGTACTGAAATTTGAATAATGGACGTAAAACGAAAAAGGCGGGAAAACCATTTGGATTGAGCCTTAATGTAAGTGTTTGTTTTTATCTGTTGTAATGTGTTTCAATCAAAAATTGTTACAAAAGACGCTTCGCATTATTTGTAAGAAGTTATTTAAGTGGAGTGAACAGACCATTTGGAACGTTATTTTTATGATAATTTAAAAGTTAGGAGCGGTGCATAAATTCAACCAGAGATAAGAATGTGTTGTAGACAAGTGAACCCCATGGTTGCTGAACAAGTTAACGGTACTAGATGTCGGTAATAACTGGATATAAAATTTGTTTTGTAAGTGACTTGGAATATTAGGAACTGATCTGTTAATAGATAATATTTTATTTAGTTATAAATAAGCATGTTGCGCGAAGGGACAGTACAATTCAAATTATATATATATGTCACCAGTATATACGTCATTTATGTCGACATCAAGATTCGAATGTTTGTTATAAATGGAAGCATTAACAAATAACTTATCTGATTGGATGAACCTATGAACATCCCTTCGTGAGGATGTGAAACAACGAACGTGGAATTTTTCTACTTCCCTTTTGTGTACATGTATTTTATATATCTATTTTTTGCTTTTACAAGTACAATTTTTGGGGGATAGATATTAAAAGGCAAAAATGTTAAGTCTTTCTTATTTCAGACGTGAAAATTGTTGACATTTACAAATTAGAACTTTTAATTTTGGGGAATTCTTCATGATCAAACGTTCACACAGTCTTGCATTGTTTAATTGCAACCCAGATAAAATCTTTTATTATTACACAATCTCTTAGGTTACGCTCAGCAAATGATAATCAAACTATATGGTGTAAGTTAGTCATTAATTGTGGTATTTATTAATTTTGTACAGTGGTCGTGACTTTTCGTACATATTTCTAAATCATGCGTCAACATACTTGGACAGAAAGTTTGTAACCGTACATTTCTGTTCGAGGGGATGAACTTGTAGTGGTTTGTTCCATTCTCCCGCAAAACTTCAAATTCAGTTAAATTGTTTTTGGTGGGAATAACTTTTGAATGTATAAAATAAATCCAGTATAATTTTTTACATGTTGAAAAGTGGGGCCAACGAGTAATTTCGGTCCATTCCGATTCAAGTCAGCTATTTCAAAATCTGCACATACAAATCCATGCCTCAGTCGAAAATATTGGAACTGAGAAGTTTAAGACTTGTAAACCGAAGCGTAATGCCTCAATAGTTGTAAGAGAACAGCGTTCTGTAACATATTTCAAGTGAGTGGAACCAACTAATTTTAGGTACCTATGCGCATTTTTTTCTTTCTTTTTAACGTATATTTAAAGGAAGGAAGTGCATTATATTCCAAGGTATTGGGAACACTCCACGAGTACAGTCCGAATTTGCTTAGATGAAAGTGAGCTGTTGGGTTTGATTAGTCGGGTAGACAAAAACTACGAACCGCGGGAGAAGAGATGAGTAAAGAATGCATTGGTGTTATTTGAAGACGAAGACATTCTGCTAGTACGATTGAGCGTGGCCGCTCTTGCGGGTTTGAACCCGGGAATTACGAGACGAGCACGAGTCACAATGCTCGATGTTTTAAATATATATATCTTGTTTTTATGTTTTAAAGCGCTTTTAGCTTTTGTATCTGTGATTATGGGCAGCTACGATAATATTCTACGTTCGTGTTCGTTTATATGAAGAGTTAAAAGCATACTTCTCCAGTATTTTTAATATTAATGCATGTTTTTATGAAGACATTCTTATGTTTACATTGTATATTTTTAATTAGAATATCAGTGTAATCAAGTTTCCTATTTTTCCTATCTTCGGTCAGTTTTCTAAATATGGACGCCAGTAAATATTCTCTAATCATGTTACAGCCTGTTGAATAACAGGTACCATTGTCATTGATACAATGTACAGTTTCGGGATACAGCCATGAAATTCTGTTTTGCAGTTGATGTGTGGTCCATATTGTTAGGGCATTAAACAGATACTAACCAGCTGGCACATCTGATTTCTGATCACATGTATAGAGTAATGAAGACAAAAAATAACTTGTTGGGAACTCATTACTAAATTCTATCATGAAGTGCATGTGATTAAAAACGGGGGAGGGGGGATGTGCGTTCATTCAAGCTGCAAAGGTTAACTCATAAAATGTCTGTGCTGGTGGCGCTAGTGTACGAATTTACAAAAAAATAAAAAATGTAACCGGGAAAAAGATCTCCGAAAAAAATAACGCAAAATTAGTTCAGGTTTGTAGGAGTACCGACATTTTTTTCCCCAGTGAATATAAGAAGCCACTCTATTTTCTTTTACAAGACAGGCACTAATGTATTGTCTACGAACATGCAGAATATTAAATCCTTCGTGCATTTATTTAGAGAAAGTTATTTTTTTTCTCCACTATTATAAAACGCACCAGTACAGCGGCATTTAAATTCGTAAATGGCTCTGGTTTGAAAATGATTTAAGGAAGAACCCCGTATTTATTTGTAAGTGAATAGTCGATAATAGGAATTGAGATAAGGTGGTGAAAAGAATATGAAATTAGTCAGATGATTGAAGGTAATAACAATATCCAGGTATACATTTGAACGGCATTTTCTTCAAACCAACCCTACATTATTTGTTCGTACTTAACAGTAGTGCATGTCTAATTGGAAAAGAGAAAAAAATGTGCACGTTTACAGACACACGCATTGAGTTTTCTATTCCCTAGGATATACGTGTGGCATAAGAGTTAATTAAAAAACGTTAAATAAACTTTGAATCTCGATCCTTAAGTTCCTAAAATCCACAAACACCGAGCCATCCCCGAGATGGAACTCCAAAGCTGGAACCTTTGGGGACACTAGGCTAACGAATTAGGCCACATAAGTTAATGTTTGAATTTTATTTATGGCCTTTAGACATCGAAGGCTCAAGCCGGGATAGGGGAGGGGAAAGGATGTGGAAAGGTGACCACCAGGGCATAAGTTAAGAGTATCATCCCGCCATTTGCATGCTAGCACTCAGGAAAAACCTGTCACAATAGTCGGCTGCTGGGATTGAACCCACGACCTCCCAAATGCTAAGGCAACGCACTACCACAGCCACGACCGCTTGGTACAAAAGTTCATGTATCAGTTGTTAATATTATTGGGATGTGCATGCACTTAGGGGTTAATTGCGTCACTAATCGGATTGATTGGATTGTTATAACCGTCCTTAACGAGCTTGTTTGGTAAAGTGGGCTCCGAAATAGACCCCTGCGTTCAGGTCCGGCCCGATTCTACATCCACACTTTCCAGCTCTGTATGAACCTGAGGGATATTTCCCCTCGACGAGTAGGAAATGGCGGATGGGCACACTTTCTAAATTCGACTAGTAGTACAATATGGCCATAACTTACTATATTGTGTTTGTAACAATGTTATTGTGCAAATATCTGATTCGGAAAAATAATTCCATAGGTCATGTTTATATGAACTGGGAGTGTACATCTTTCGGGTAAAACCGTGGACAAATGTTTTTACTGTAAACATTAAGGCGGATCCCACGACAAACTGAAACCAGCGTGAAGCTTTAAATGGAGAGGGGTAACGCGCTCATCTCTGGAGGGTGGGTTTTTCTCGGGGTTCTTCAATTTCCTTCCACCAATTCTCCCATCATCCTCCATTTAACCTGAGCCAAAGTTGCCTAAAGCCCTTAAACTAAATTCAAAGATTTAAAATGGAGGGGGCTAACCAAATGAAAAAGGACCTGCAGCTTCAGATCACATGTCATCATCAGATTAGCAACTGCCCAATAAATTATCACTGAACCCAAATCTGAAATCGGTTTTCCTGTGCCTACTATCCCGGAGGCGCTAGCGTTAATTCTTAGAATGGAGAAAGCTAACCAAATAAAAAGGCCCTGCCAGTTTTAAGTCCGTAGATTAATAACTCAAATCAGTAAATAAGATATTCTCTACCTGCTTCCGTTCAAGCGTTAGAGATGGACCAAATAATAATAATAATAAAAAAAAAAACAGCTAGAAAACAGTAATTCAGCAGGATGTTGATCCGTACCATTTATGTTTTATTGCTTGCGTAGTGCTGTTTTGTGATTAACCTTGATGTTAGAACATTACCTAGAATTACTTAAATGTATATCGTCCCAATTTTACAGTACCACCTAACTCGCAAAATGTAAATTTACACGACACTCTCGAGGGGTGGGGGGAGGTAAATTCACACGTGGTGGTGTTACTGTGTCCTGTGTTAACCGTGCTGTGAATCGCTATAATGTATTTTTAAATTAACCTGTATCTGTGAAGTTTGCAACGTTTTGAAAATGGGTATAACGAAAAAAAAAAGTAACTTGATTTTGAAACCTTTATTCGTGAAACTGCAAATGAAGCAAAGCTAGAAATTATTGAGAAGTAAGTTGTGTTATAAAATAATTATAATACGGGCGCTGGCAGGGAATGCCCGACACGTCACTAGACCAACCGGTCACCGACTTCGCAACACGGAAACTCTTAAGGTTAATGTAAAGTAACGATCTCCAACAGAAGAAGGCAGCACACTATCTCCGTGTATTTTTTATCGTTGCACGAAATTTCAATGCTGCTCCTACAAATTCAAGCGTATAGGGTTCTAACTTTCAAAGAAGAAAGTTCATAATTAATTCAAAGAGTTCGATCAATGCCGATTTTTAATTTTTGTAGTTTATTTATTGTTGAAATCGCTTGATTATTGTTGTGAATATCAAATCCTATAACAACAAAGTTCTTTCAACAATGAAGAAAAGCGAAAATAAACAATCGGCACGGATAGAACTCTTGAATTGGTTACGAACTTTCTTCCCTGAAAGTTAGAACTCTCGAGGCTTAAATTTGTAGGAGCGGCACTGAAATTTCGTGCAACAATAAAAATACATTAGACATATACAGAGCTAGTTCTGTCATCTTTTGTTGGAGATCTTTGCTTTACATTAACCTTAATCGTGTTTGAGATTGTATTGAGCGTGGGAAGGTGAGGAATGATTACTTCCCCGAGTAGGTCCAAATTTTACATGAAAAAAAAAAAAACGCACTTGATTTGTATTGAAGTCCAGCATATGCGATATTATTACTGGCCATATTATACCACTATCTGTTGAAAAAAAAAAAAAATTGCTTCGGCGGTAGAGGTGTCCCGCAAGTGGCTGTTAGGCGGTATTGTAAAATCAGCGACGATATGCAAAGAAGAGCTACTGAATTCAAAGAATCCTGTATAAACTTTCCCAGATAACTGCTCAGTTTCGTGAGAAAGGTTCAGCGGGGATATTAGTTCTTGCTGCATCCCTATATGAACAGGTCATGTCTAGTTTTGATTACATCGATAAGGTTATACTTCTTTCTTTATTTCTGATCCCTCGCTCCATTTTTTTGGAGGGGGGGGGGATATATCTATTTTGAATGTACATTCAATGTAAAATTATACTTTTGTGACCGCATCGACATGACGAAAACACGCAAGTATGCAGATTGTTACGTATTTTCAAGATCTGCATTTTTCTTACGAACAAATGAAGGGCGTCATATCAGAAGAGGCACAGTGCCAACAAAATAAAATCTGTGAGTACAGATTTATTACAAGTTAATAAACCGTTTACAGTTCTACTATGTAAGTGCGATTATTACTGGAGTGGCAGAAAGAAGTATTTTGTGTGGAAGTAATTCCAAGTAAAATGGCGCTTACCCTCTTTTTGATGTGACTGTCTTCAAATATACAAGTATTTTGCTTACTATTTTTTTTTTTTAATGTCAAAAAGTCTTTCCAGTGAAATATCTTTACTATTTTTTTTACATACTCATTCTCTGCTAGTCAATTCGAATGCAGATTATTTGCAATTCGCCTGTTATTTACGAGTACCTTTTCTTTCTTGTGTTAATTATTGTTCAGTGTAATTATATATGTATATATATTTATGGTTTGTGTCAGAAACGTTTATAAATAAATTTGTAATTTCTTTCTACATCATTTGTATTATTTTATGTTCCACCAAGGACATTTGGTATTTTAGTTACCTTTAACTCCACCTCGAAGACAAAATGCTGTAGCTTTTCAATTGTTTTTGCTTTTCCTCATCTATTGTACCACACAACTCCCGTCCCATCCGTTATAGTTAGTACAAATGTTATGCATTTTTTTTTCTTTTATTGGTTGGACTAAAAATAAGAAATCTTACACATCCTGGAACACCTGAAATTTTTAAGTATGTTTCTACGCTTGGAAATGTTATAAATTCATCATTTATTTATTTATTTTTTCTGGAATTTCGGGATCATCCTTACTCTGAGTTTTTCTTGTAAACTTTATCAAAGTAATCATTTATTACGTAGTTTATTCTACATGAAGTACAACTACTTTCTGACAAGGCTGATTATATATAAAAATCCTAACTGACAGACATATCAACGCCCAGGCCAAACGGTTTAAGCTAAATTTATATCTAATCTGGCTTTAACTAACCTATTTCGGTGGTTCTGTTGGTAGAGCACTCACCTCTGGTGCTAGGGGTCGTCGGATTGATTCCTGCTCATGCCATGTGGGCTTTGTGGTGGACAAACACCGCGTGCGTGGATTTCCTCCCACTTTCTTCGTTCCACCAATTCATCCCATCATCATCATCCATACGGCCTAAGCCAAAGTTGCCTGAAGACCTTAAAGTAAATTCAACTAACCTATTTCACTAACGTTTGGTATAGCTTGCGCAAGATAGCATGAAAGAATGTTTTGGTAATACATTTCGGTCAGCGAACCTGCACACCAAGTCTCCGCCTCTGTCTCTCACTGAACCTTGGACAACAGTCCTTTCGCTGGCGCAGTGGTTCCAACTCACTTAATTTGACACAGATCAAAACACGGATAGCAGTAACAGATTGGGAATTAGATAGGTTTATGGTACAAGTTAATCTGTGGTACACTGTATGTTTAAAGAATCTGATTCAACTGTTTAGAAAACAGACTTACGTTGAAGAGAAGTTGAGAAACGATGTTGAGCAACATTGGCCCGGGGGCCGCCGTGGTTCAGTTATAGAGCTTTGATTTCTGGCGCTTGGTGTCTTCCGTTCGATCCCGGCTTATACCATGTAGTTTTTGTGGTGGACCAACACTGTGTACGTGGGTTTTCTCGGGGTTCTCCCGTTTCAACCCACTTTCTTCATTCCACCAATTCTCTCCTCATTCGTTTGGCCTGCGCCAAAGTTGCCTAAAGACCTTAAATAAAAAAGAAATGGATCAACAGCTTTTCTCGGTTATGTCAACTGCTCCGTCATTTACTTGGATAATCGGGCGTTTAGCGTGTGGGTTTCATTTAACCTGAATTTGAATCAATAATCCATATATTGTGTGTATCTAATGAACGTAATAACTAAAAGGCATAGCACATAATATTATATTTTCACAAGTGATCACGTCAACAGGCTCCTTTTCTCGTAATGTAATGAGGATGTTGCTTATACTGTATATTTTCTTTCAAGCTGCTATCAACTTCGCCTCATTTCTCCTTTTCTTTCAACGCCGAGTTGCCGTAGCTCAGTGGTAGAGCGTAGGCGCAAGATTCGGGAGGTCATGGGTTCGATCCCAGCGGCCCGCCATCATGACTGGGGGTTTCCAGGGTTTTTACTGAATCACATCAGGCAATTGCCGGGATGGCAACTTTAACATACACACCTTCCCGCATCCTTTCCCTTCCCCCTTTCCCGGTCTAAGCCTTAGATACCTAAAGGCCATAAAAATTCTTTTCTTTCGATAAAAAGGACAGAATGATAAATAGTACACCCATTTAGAGAGAAAGCGTTGATAGTGAAAACAACTCACCATTATCGATCTTTCCGACATTTTAAAAATTCAATTTATTATCTCATACTATCGCATAAGTTGTTTTGGGTCTATACTTGGCTGAATGGTTAGCATGCTTGCTTTCGTGCGTGTTGGTCCGGGTTCAAATTGCTGGTGTCTATTGTAACTCTATTTATTTTAAACTCTGTTGTAACAAAAGCTATAAGTCCCGCCTTTAGCAATTCACAATCTTGTTTAGAACATTAATAACATCTTCAGTGCTTCTTTAAGTGCGTGAGTGGAGCTCTAACAGTCTTCATGCACCCCGAGAAGTTTATAAAATATCCACACACACCCAGAAACGAATAATATCACCACAGAAAGATGAAGAAAACCCTGCAAGATTAATACAAAAAGGAAAAGTTACGTTCAAGTCTCTCTTACGTACACAATGGCAATTTAGACCAATGTTTCATATCAACGGTTTGCAACACTTTCACCTCATACGCAAGAAACGTTGGTGTATCGAATTTGAGTTATCGAGAAATGTTTCGTCTGCTCTGTCTCCTTTCAGACTCGCATTGAGGGTCAATCAATTTGTTTTTAACCCGTGCTGTGGCTATTTGTCGCATACAATAACAACGCAAGCCACTGAGCCTTGCTGGTTTGTTTTTGTAAATACATATCCATGGAGTTACTCCAACCAAGCGTTGTGTAATCCAATGGCGAGGCGAGAAAGAAGACTGATTGTTTGAAACTCGCATCTGCAATATTGCTTGTAAACAGTCATCCTACGCTGTGCGCACTATAAGGGAGCAAAAGAAGGTCATTTTTCAAAAGTAGAAATGAAAAATGTAGTTTCTTTTTTAAAAGAAGAAAAACAATTGAGGTGGGATCGAACCCGATACCCTTACGACCACTAGACCGTACAGCCTAATGCTTGAAGACGGCTTCCGAAAAGCAAAGCTGCGGGCACTTTATTAGTACTTGAATAACCACAAAAAGAAACTTACCAGCCGTCAGAAAGCGGTTTTTATTATTATTATTATTAAAGATGGATAGAAGGCCGTATCCAAACCCTACATGATAAAATAATATATATTCACGCCTCTGTTCACTTGATCCATGAACTATCGGGTAAAAAGACATGTGCCTCCGAACACACGAGTAATTTAAAATTGCCAGCCTTATAGGATGAAGTGTGTGTTGCATGGAATGGAAGACTTCCTCAGTTTCATATTTGATAGAAGCAAGCAACTTATCATGGTAAAACAGTACAGAATAAAGATTATTCCTGGTTGAGAGTTGTCTCGAAGAAATTATGAAAAAATGTGTACACAAATTAAAACACACGAACCCTTCTACCTAGTGTCTAACTTAAGGGCCCTTCTATACGAGCGGGAAAAACGCGGCAATTTTACCGCGAGCGACCGTGCCTTCTAACCCATATTTTTAAATGTACGTGTCTGTACGAGCGTTTTCAGCGCGTCGAGAGGGAGAAACGACCCATTCTAGGCGAGGCAATACTATACATGTAGATAGGCCTAGCGTTTTTCTCGCGGTTTAACGGCGTCATTTCTGCTGTCACGTGTACACACAATGAAGGCGGTTGCTCGCGTTAAAATCGACGCGTTTTCCCCGCTCGTGTAGAAGGTGCTTATGTGCTGCATAGAATCTACTCGAAAATTTCTGGTTACCCGAACGATTACAAGGCAGTGTATACAGTAGAGTGGGCCGCATTTTATTTATTTTATTATTATTATTTTTCAGATATTAGGGTTCGAGTTGTCATCAAAAGTTGTGCATTGGTAATAAATATGGCTGTCTTAAACAATATTCAACCGGACCCCTGGATTCCTAAAGGGTCTCCCTTTTTTTTTTTTTTTTTTCCAAAACAAGGAATAAAAGTATGATACCAGTTTCCACATTTAAGTAGTTATAAAAAGTGTGCATTGGTACGAAATTTAGCCATGTCAAATGTGTCTTGTTCCTTCTGGACAGTTTTCAAACTAAATTTTCGCGGACTTCGGGGCCCGGCTAGATATTCTTTGATCTGGCTGTTTCGGCGAACAAACATAACATTCTACAACTTTTGCATGGTACTCAAACACAACTTTTTAACATTTATTTTTTTTTTCGGGCGGCCCCGGAGCACGTGAAAATTTGTTTGAAAACGGCCAAGAAGGGACACATTTGACATAGTTAAATTTCGTTGTTTAATAATAATAATAATAAAGGCCCTTTAGGGATCCAGAGATCCGGTTAAATGTTTTAGGACGGTTATATTTGGTACCAATGCACAACTCGAAACCCAATATCTGGAGAGAAAAAATGTCCCACCCTAGCCAGGTCACGATTGCGCTGTGGTTTACCCTTTCCACTTTCACTTCATAATCACTTGAGTTACGGTCTTTGAAACTTTTCTGACTTCTTACACACGGGTGGCCTCACGTTGCAAGTCACTGAATTATGCTTACCGAACCATTCATTTTTACTTGTTTTCAGTGTAGAGCGCACGCTTCCTGCCTATTTTTATATTAGTACGTGGTTCAGTTCATTATTATGAAGGGGGTATCCGGAAACTTTAGTTCACGACGTGATGATAGGTTTTCTGCTCGGGAACAGACCCAGGACTCAGAAAGGTGAACAGATTGGCCTTTCCCATTGCCTCTTATCGCATGGAAATGACGTCTTAAGGAGAGGCCTACAGTTTCAGGTGGCCTTCGGAAACAAAAATTGCGTTTATATAAGAAAATACAACCGTTTCTCTTGGATCACATACATCCTCAACTGCCAGGTCTCCCTTTTATTCTAGAGCTCTATTATTAAATCATTTTAGTAACTATGGAGTTCCCATCACCATCATACGAATTGTTTTATTTAAAACTTCAGGCAATTTTGGCTCAGGCCGAATGGATGATGGGAGAATTGGTTGAATGAAGAAAGTGGGAGTACTCCGAGAAAACCCACGCACACAGTGTCTGTCCACATGGTACGAGCCGGGATCCAACCGGCACTAGAATTTGGATGTTATGGCATTTTTGGCTCCGGTCGGGATGAGGAAGGTGTCGGCCTTACTTAAGGTACCATCAGGAAGGCATTTGCCTGATCGAATTAAGGGATACCCTGGAAAACCTACGAAAGGATGGTGTCCCATGGGCACTAGAGGTGTGAGTTTTACCACTGAGCTACTGCGGCCCACTCCTTGCCTTTACAATCCTAACATATGCTCCTCGGATGGGATTCGTACTCGCAACGTTTTGAATGCCGGTCCAGCGCCCTAGACCACACATCAAGGTCAGCTGGTACTACTTACGTATACGAATTCACATTAGGTTCTGCTTTGAAGATTTCATGCATTACTAGACAACGAAAAAAAGTATCAAATGTTTTTGTTCTTGAGATTAAAAAAAAAAAAACAATCTGCAGACCTAACAAAACTCAGTCTTTTAGTCATGCCATGCCAAACTTGCGGATCATTAACCAGCCTTTAATGGGCACGTTATTTATGAATTTATTGATGTAAATAGTCATATTAAAGTATCATAATCCTATTAGTTCAGAGGGGTTTTTGCTTTGGACAGAGTTCCCATTACATTACAGCATTTAAAACATATTAACTTGCATCTGATGAAACTTGATTGACCCAAACGAAAAATCGTGGTAAGGAGAAAAACTATAGGTAGAACCAGTATAAATTTCCGTGACTTTTTCAGGCCAATGACACAATTAATAAAAGTAAA